>JADRCC010572061.1:0-10495 GCA_019843855.1 Hylomyscus alleni
CCCCCCCTAGAGCCTACGACCTGTGCAGTCATGGGTTTCAACATACTTCCTTCTCAGCAAGTGAGTTCCTGTTCAAAGAGCTCCAAAGAACCCCCCTCCCAGACTCGGACAAGATCTCCATGGCAACAAGTGCAGCGAGGACTGCAACAGCAGATATAAGGATGGCTGTGACAGAGAACAGATGTGCAGAGCAAGTCTAGGGGGCACAGACAAAGACAGAAAACAGGGGGTGACTGAGGGATTCCTGATGTCACCTTGCTTGTCCTGGTTACTTTGTGTCAGTGGATATACACCTAAGTATATCTGGGGAAGAAAGAATCTCAGATGAGGAATTACCTCTACAGACTGACCTGTAGACAGGTCTGTGGGGTTTTTCTTTGTTAATGATTGATGTTGGGAGGGCCCGGCACACTGTGGGTAGTGCCACCCCTGGGCAGGTGGTCCTGGGTGGACAAGAAAGCTGGCTGAGTGAGCCAGTAAGCAGTCTCCAGACATGGTCTTTGCTTCAGTTCCTACTTAACAGTTTCTTCCCTGACTTCCCTCAATAGCGTATTGCGATCAGGACATGGAAGCCAAATAAATATTCTCCTCCCCAACTTGCTTTGGTCGTGAACTTTATCGCACTAACAGAAAGCAAAGTGAGATGCTACTTGGGTAGAACTAGACTTGCGCTGTGTAAGATTAAACGAAGCAGTTGCTGATGTCACATGCATTAGTTTCTATACTTGAGACGGGACTCCTTAACAAAAGAAACAGCCACCGCTAGAGCTGATCAGAAGAACAAGAAGGATGTGGAGAACAGAAGAGGGCCAGACACACGTGGGAGAAGAGACTCGGCAGCTGGCCTGACAATGACTCCATGAATATAAGAAAGAAACTACTTTTCCTATCTACAGGTTTTTATGAATCTATGTTGAAAGCCAAAGCTGGAAAATCCTCAATGCAAGTCCAATCATCCCCGATAAGTAATTTCACTTGTCCCACGTAGTCGGAATTGAAGATCCCCAGGTCTGCTCACAGGTAGATCATGCTGCAGTCTTATCTATGGAGATCTTTAACAAACTCAACAAACATACCAGCACAAACGTAGTAAGCACATCCTCTACATGCTGATGGCTCCGGTCCAACTTGGAAGACATTGGACACACACACTCATGTTCCATAGAAATATCATTTGAAAGTTCGCAAAGCCTCATGCAATGAATGTACGTCTTTGTGCTGAAGCTGACTCTGAGCGTACTGTTGCGTACAACGCTGTCTTTTCTGAGTGCGTCTTGCCTACGCTACCCTGTACATGAAGTGACTCAATTCTCCCACTACTTTCCTCAATTTAATTTGCTGCACCGCCTCCATCCCTGCCAAGCTTCATGGTGTCATTAGCCCTTCCCTGGTATGAATACGATCATAAATGTGGGCGCTGTGGTTGTGCCTCATAGTACTGCTAAACCGATTGTCTGCTTGTCCTATTAAAAAAAAGCCTATGATTTTATTTCTACTGTGAAGGAGGGGCTACTATAAGATTACGACACTTTACAGAGACTTGTGGGTGCTGGTTTGAGAAACATTCAATTAGGTCAGCCATCTACCCTGGTAGCATCCTCCTGTCTGTCCAATTTCTTATGGTATTCTCTGAAGGATAGACAAACCAATCACTGCCAGAAACCTTGAAGGGATGCAGCTCCTAGACCACCAATCTTATCTACATAGAGGAAGGCACTTTTATAGTAAACTTCCCTCTATGCGTCATGACAGAGAGATTCTTAGGAAGCCCAAGGTCCATAGATGACTAACCTCTGCTCCCAGCAAACCTCCCCAGGCCTTGCTCTGGTGACCACACTTGGCTGTCCTCAGGAATCTTAAGATACTAAGTTAAAAAAAAAAAAAAAAAAAAAAACCATTCCTTAGTGAATCATTTTATAACTGGCCTGTCTTGAGTGATTTTATTTATATATGTGTACATAATTTTATATGCATATATGTGTGTGTACATATATGTGTGTGTGTGTATATATATATATATATGTCCCAGTCACGTTTCACACGGGCGATAACACAAAGCATATTCACACTGGTCTACAACTGCTCTTTAGAGCCTTTCGTCTTGTAGAGCAGTGGTTTTCAACTTGTGGGTCGAAAAATCCCATGGGGGCTTGCATTTCAGATATTCTGCCTATCATGTATTTATATTACAACTCAAAATGGTAGCAAAATTATAGTAATGAAGAAGCAATGAAATGATTCTATGCTTGGGGGTCACCACATCATGAGGAACCGGACTTACAGATTGGGTCGCAGCAATAGGAAGGTTAGAACTGCTGTTGCAGACCCTGAATGCAGAGCTCACTGCGTACAGACTCTCCGTGCCCCCATTCTCAGGCTGTTCTTTCTGCTTTCTGTTTCAGAGTAGCCTGTGCTAAGGACCCTCTCCATCCCTACATGAGCAGAGCTGTACGGTCACTCTTCTGTGACACGACTCATACCACTTAGTATATCGTCTTCACGGTTCCTCCATGGCCTAAGGGGTCAGAAATGCCTTCCCTATGAAAGCTGAAGATTATTCCATTGGCTGTATATATCACATACTTCTTCCACCCCTGCTTTCTGCCAAATACTGTGGTCACCTCCATATGTGGGTTATTATAAGTTAAGCTGCTATGAACATGGGCATATTTAATGGATTCTTTCTGAATTGTTTGGGTTCTACGTTTTGAAGATTGGCTAAATCTCTGCTTGAGCCTGGGAGAAACTGCCTCTAGGATTTGGTGGCATTTCCCCCACCCTCTGGTGTATAATTCCATATGCCTTCCGTTCTAGGCATGGGCACAAAGCTGCACAAGGGGGGATTTTAATGGGCTGTACTAAGAAAGCCCTTAGGAAGCCAAACAGTACTTGACTCGCTCCAGTGGAGAAGAGCTGGGCAGGCCTTTAAGGTCATTCTTAGCCACTGGTGTGGGTCCTTGTGGCAGTGTAGAACCATCCAGCATGCCCTTGGTGGGCCCCGCTTCTTCCTCACCAGCTCCCCTCTCATCTGTTTTACAAATGCTAAGCTGTGTCTCTTGTGACCGATAAAGGCAACTCAAAGTTAGCTGATACTGTGGGTGGAGCCTGTCATTCCCATGTGACGTCTTCCCTGTGGGTGACACACTGAAATGCACTTACAGAGAAGTATTGAACATACCACCATCTAACAGCTGCCCAAACTGATATACATCCAAACACGTACTGTATGCACATGACCCCGCAGTCTATAGCCTACTGACCTCCTGAGAACCATTCTCCCCAAGCTGGGGCTGTAGAGAACCGCCTTTTGTCATGCCTGTACTTGCTACTGTTCAGAGAAAATAACTCTTCCTGGTCGCATCTGTTTTTCCCTGACAAAAGTACGTGAGTGGTTCCTGACAAAAGTAAGTGAGTGGTTCTACTACCATCACAGAAGAAAATGTGTTTTAAGAAAAGGTATAACCTTGGAGGCATCTTCCTTGTTATCATCTCTCATCTCGCTCAGCTACCCAAAAAGAGCCTGGCTTTTCCAAGTGCTGTAGTCCCCTCTGTGCAGTCCTGGTACTAGCTGAAGAGCTCCTGGGGGTTGGTGGAAGGTAGAGCTGAAAGATGGTGTGATGGTTTGTTTGTGCTCGGCCCAGGGAGTGGCACTATGAGGAGGTATGGCCTTGTTGGAGTAGGAGTGTCACTGCAGGTATGGGCTTTAAGACCCTGACCCTAGCTACCTGGAAGTCAGTATTCTGCTAGCAGCCTTCAGATGAAGATATAGAACTCTCAGCTACAGCTGCACTATGCCTGCCTGGATGCTGCCATGTTCCCACCTTGATGATAATGGACTGAACCTCTGAACCTGTACGCCAGCCCCCCAGTTAAATGTCCTTACAAGAGGTGTCTTGGTTATAGTGTCTGTTCACAGCAGTAAAACACTAACTAAGACAGATGGCAAAGACCTCATCGAGTGCTCTTTCTCCTGGACAAGGAAACAGGGGCTAGAGGAAACAGCTCAGGGTGTAAGAATTGAGCAAATAGGGACACCTCATAAAAATACCAAGGAGTGCCGGGCGGTGGTGGCGCATGCCTTTAATCCCAGCACTTGGGAGGCAGAGGCAGGAGGATTTCTGAGTTTGAGGTCAGCCTGGTCTACAGAGTGAGTTCCAGGACAGCCAGAGCTACACAGAGAAACCCTGTCTCGAAAAACCAAAAAAAAAAAAAAACAAGGAGCAAAGAATGATGTCCCTTTAGCCTAAAGACAGAGCTTCAGAAAGGTTTGCAGAGCAAAGACCCATCCCCCAAAAATGCCCTGTTCCAGGAAATGTCCCTTGGAGGGTGGATCTCCCCCCTCCCCCGCAACCCCCCTCCCGCTCCTTGTAGGTGTAATCAGTATCTCCCCCTCACCTGGGACATAAAGGTCAATGAGAACAAAAGACAATGGGCTCCACCAATGAGAGATAGCCAACTCATGCTGTAAACCTATATACTGGGAAGGTATAAACAGTGTGTGTGCTTTTGTTCCTGGGGGTCGCCTTTGCTCTGAATGCTGGACGACCCCAGTATACTGGCAATAAAAACCTCATTCGATTTGCAGGGATCTCCCTCCTAATTCTTCACGAGTGGGGGACCCACGCCTACTCTAACAAGGGCAGACAGACTGGATTCGCGGTGAATGGTTCCTTCCTTCACTTCTTTCACCTATGTGTGCAGCCAAGGTGAAAAGTAAACCTGGGTTATGGAAATGGTTTTCAAATGATAAAATGCTTTAAGCAGAATGCATTGTTGCTTGTTTGAAACCCACCTCAATAAAAATGACTTTCTTCTCTGAAACATGGCTCACAGTTCTCAGGCCTGCTAGGTAAGACCGGGTCTTAGGAACCAATGGTTAAACCTAGCCAAGGAACCAATGGTTAAACCTAGCCGCTAGCTCCACTCTGCCTGGTTTCCAGGCTCAGAAGGCTGCTTGAGCAAAGGACTCTCAAGTCCTGAAGTCAAGCGTGTATCTGCCTCACCTCCTGCTCTGAGAGGAGCCAGTTCTCCCTCTGTGTCCCCTCTGTGTTTCCAAGCAAACCCCCATTTTCATTCCCTTCCATTCCCTGAGAGTGGTAAGAGCTTCAGGGGCAAATTCAGAGACACTGGCAGGCAGGACCTGCACTTCAATTGAGGGGGGGGACAGGAAGGAGGGGGTCCTGGCCTCCTACGCACTTCTCAAAATAAGGATGGAAATGTCAGCAGCAGGAGATCTCCAGGAGGAAACTCAAGTGCCTGCCTTTCCTGTTCTGTCATGAACTCCCAGTAATAAAATTCGGCTAAAAATAGGCTTTCTTCAGATCTCTCAGTGTACATTTCTTAATCTCTTCCTCCAAGCTTGAAAGAATTAAAAACTGTCCCCAGCCCCATCCTTCTGCCAATGCTTCCCACGTCAATCAGGAAAATAAAATCTTAACATTTTCTTTCTTTCGGTTATTCATCCATTTGCAAGACTATAAAGCCCACATTCACCTAACTGTTGGGATTCTAGCCCACAAAGGAGTTTACCATGAAAAGAGACTTAAACCACAACCTTCACCTTGGAGGATAACAGCAAGAGGAAATGTGTAAGGGTATTTGGCTCCACTGCATCTAAAGGGAGACTTGATAAGGCCCTCCCACTTCTAGCCAACAAAGTTCTTCTCAAGTCCCCATTCAGCATTAACTGTCAACTTGACACGGTCTAGAGTCACCTGAGAAGAGTCTCAATGGAAGCATTTTGACATTGAGGGGTGTTTAAAAGTGGGAGTGGCTTCAAATAAGTTTTGATTAAGTCTTAAACAAACCACCCCAGTCAGATTTTATTTAATTTTAATTTGCATCCCTCAACCTCACTAGATGCCATAGCCTCTTACAGAAAATGACGCACGTGAGGAAGCTCACCAAGGGACCAGTGGGGAGCACATGCTGTCTGTCAGGTGGCCCAGTGACAGTCTCCAATAAGTGACAAGGACATTGCTTTGCACTGTGATTTAGTGGGCAGCATAAAACCAACTCCTTTTATATTCTTCACTCTCCCTTCCTCATTCCTAAGTCGGTCTGAATCCACACCAAGTAGGATAGTAGAGCTGTAGTCTTCTTGGCTAAAGGAAACACCCTAAATGAACCAAGGAAGCTGAAACAGAGACCAGGCCTGCTCAGAGAAGCCAGCAGCTCCCTCTTGGTGGAATACAGATTCAAAGTTATATTTCTGACACACATAACATAATAGCCAATAGTCAATATCTCTCAAAAACTCATTCAGTGCCAGGCACTTCTTAGACATTACCTCATTCAACTACAAGATCAACATTAATAATCTCATTTCACTAATAAGAAAATTGGAGTCTCAAAGAAGCCAAGTATTTTGGCCAAGACTTCTCAACTAGAAAGTAAGGAGCCAGAATACAAACTCGTATGTTTTTAATTCGATGCCTTATTCAGCTGTACTGACCATTATGTAACACACACACACACACACACACACACACAGGAACCCACAGAGGATAGCATATAAGCCAGGGTACAGTCAGAAAGCAGAAACCCCACTGGCGATTTTAACAGAGGGAGTTTAACATGGGAGTTGTTGGGAGATACTGGGTAGCACTGAGTACCACAAGTTGGTAACTAAAGGATGCTGCCTCCAACTCTGAGGCTGGGGCCTGGGTCATTAGAGCCTAGAAGCTTGGCAGTGAGTGCTTGGATCTGGGACTCAGAATCTGAGGAGAAGACATTTCCCTACCAACTGCTGGTCTAGTGAAGCAGGCTGGCTGCTATTCATCCACGCCATCCTGCTTCCAGGGTGAACAGCCTAGGTTATGATGCTCTCGGGAGAGCAAGGGAGCACAAAAGTTAAGTCTGTCCTTCTGCCTTGCCGCCCAAATGCTCCCCAACTGACAATCGGAACAAGTGGTCAGCAGACTCTGAAAGGGTAGGTTTGGAGCTGAATGAGAAGAGCTTCCAAACCAGAATAATGATGCATGCAGGTGGTTTGGGGTAAGGGTAGGGATTGCCGCTGTAATAGCATCCACTGCCATGACTGAGTACCTGAGATGTAACATCCACACCCCACTTCCTGCCCAGGTCATCACTTCCTGCCTCAATGCGCTCTGAGCAATTGTACAGGTGCACAAGCCGGAGATAAAAGATGCAGAATAGCTTGCAAAACATTAAGAAGAGAAGAAACCAAGGGTCCAGAGCCGGGTCTGTTTGCATATTAAGATCCTACGACTCTTTACCACTCCCTATAGGAGTCTTCTAGCAGTGCTGTAACACAGCACCACTGTCTTAGTCAGGGTTTCTATTCCTGCACAAACATCGTGACCAAGAAGCAAGTTGGGGAGGAAAGGGTTTATTCAGCTTACACTTCCACATGGCTGTTAATCACCAGAGGAAGTCAGGACTGGAACTCAAGCAGGTCAGGAAGCAGGAGCTGATGCAGAGGCCATGGAGAGATGTTCCTTGCTGGCTTGCTTCTCCTGGCTTGCTCAGCCTGCTTTCTTATAGAACCCAAGACTTCCAGCCTGGGGATGGCACCACCCACAGGGGCCCTACCCCTTTGATCACTAATTGAGAAAATGCCCCACAGCTGGATCTCATGGAGGCACTTCCCCAACTGAAGCTCCCTTCTCTGTGATAACTCCAGCCTGTGTCAAGTTGACACACAAAACCAGCCAGTACAACCACCAACCAAGAAGTTTATAAGAAAAATGTATGGCGGGCTGGATGAATGGCCTAGTGGTTAAGTGCACTGGTTGCTCTCACAGAGGACCTGGGTTCAGTTCCCAACACCCACTTGATGGCTCACAACCATCTGTAACTCTAGTTTCAGGGAATCCCGTGCTCTCTTCTGTCTTTCTTGAACACCAGGCATGCCCATGGTCCACACATACAGTTATACACATATAAAGGTAAATATTTTAAAAAAGAAAAATTGCATGGTCTTTGCAGGGCTAGATTCCCTCAGATCCCAAGGAAAGCACTCTTCTAGCTGTGGTAGCTCCCAGTGTCTCTTGGATATGGAGATACATCATGTCTATCTCTGCAGGTCTAAGGATAAATTAGAGCACTTTGGGTGGTTCCTTGGGATACTTAGCTTAATTGCTTCTGCAGTGGTAGTATTCCCAAAAAAGGTGGGGTCTCCAGGCTGAGAGGGGATAGAACTTTAGACTCACTATTTTGGGGGTTCCATAATTCAGCACCATACCACCAGACCATATAAAATGACTCCTGGCTTTTAAATGTCCTGCTCAGCAACTCTGCTCACAATGAAATTCTATCGTCTTGTAGCATTTGGGGCTTCTAAAGCAATGTCTGGAGGGTAGACGTTCTCCTATTTGGTGTCTTTAAGTCTCTTTAAGTTTTCTCTTCCCCTCCCTAAGCATGCACCCATATCCAAGGCAGCTCCTGTCATCTGGAATGAGCAGCCCCTATCAACACAGGGTCTCACTTATCTGAAAACAGCCTCTGCCTTCTCCTTCTCGGCCTTAACTGCTTCCTTTGTCTTGAATTTAGTTAGCATTTACATCCAGCCATTCCAGAACTTCCTGGGATCCAAAAAGTGTGATTTCAGATAAGTTACAGGACAGGAGGCTCCCAATGCCTCCAACCCCTACCCCTCCTGGCAAGAGTCCACCCTCATTCTTAAGACTTGACTCTATATCCCAGTTGAGAGATGGGAACTTTCAAATCCCACTTTCTCTTCCTATTGGAGAAGAGGGGTGATCTATTTTGCAATTCACCTGGATGAGAACATAATTTGGAAATCTGCATAAAATACATATATACATCTCTTCCCTTCTTCCCTGTATGAGTTACAAAGAGATTTCTCAAGTAAGCTGCATTTAAGAGAGAAAGGTCCATTGTATATTTTGCAAAAACAAATCAGTTCCTACCACATAAAATGTTGCCCACTCCTGGACTAAGAATGCAAAGGCCTTTCTATCCATGTAGACCTGTCAGACTCGGCCTTCTTGGCATTAGTTATTAGTGAGTGTTCTCGGCATGCCTAGCACCAAATTCTCTGGATAGAACACCTGATGTTCTCATCTCTTCCTTCCTGTAAGGAAAGATGTATCTTAAAAAGGAGAAATCCAAAAAGCCAGCCAGGTTTTTGTTTCTGTCAGGTATAGGACTAAGTCACCAATATGTGTATCGTCTGCCTTCTACAGACACAGATATCGATAAAACAGTATTGTTCTTCCCCCTTTCCCATGAAGTCCTAGGGACCACCTCATCCGCTGGTGGAGCACACGTGGGACATTTGTCAAGATCATGCCTCAGCACTCCAACTCTTCTGCAAGCTCTTCCTCGTGTGTGTGTGTGTGTGTGTGTGTGTGTGTGTGTGTGTTCGTTCGCGTTGTGCTTTTCTTGTCTTTTCTTCTTTTCTATTGTCATTTCTTGTCTTTTATTTTATTTTATTTTTTCAAGAAGCGGATGAAAAGAGCAGAAAGGATTGTCTCAGACATGCCACCTGGAAGACTCTTCACCTGTCCTCCCTGGTCCAATGTTCTATATTGATGGAAAAGTTATTAAGCTTTCAATACCACATTACAAATTATTAAAGACCAAAAGAAAAAGACCCAGGAGAAACTACTCTGTGCAGTGATATTTGCCTAGTATAGAGTGCATTTTGGGTTCAGAGCAGAAGAGTGAAGAACTATGAGAGAACCATGAAGGGACAGTTAGGGGGGAAGATATGTTAAAACACAAAGCCACAGCTCCAGGCCACATTCAGTTATACCAGTCAAGGCAGGGCCTAAGCCTTTCACTGCATCTTGTTGAAAGGTAGTTTTCCAGTCCAGTTTTCCAGATTGGCACTCCTGTTAATCAAGCACGTATTTCTCCTCTCACTGCCCTCAGGGGTGGCAGCTATGCAAGGTTCACAGTCCTCCAGTAATTTAACCCACAGACCCTTGGCCACAGGAAGATGCCTGCCCCTGCCCACCTCTTCCAGGCAAGTTTCTTATCTACAGATGCAGCCAAGACAACTTGCCTGGAAGTTGGCCAAGGACAACATGACCCAGTAGGTAGTGTGTGAACTCCAGGACTTGTCTGCACAGGGAAGATGAAAAGCAGGGGGTGTGGACTACATTTCCTCTGCTCTTCGGGAGAATGCTTTTGTTTCCTGGGTTCTCACTACCTGAAATGCTCCTCGGCCTGCTCCAGCGGTGGGAATCTCACCACTCTTAAAGGATGTCCAACCAACGTTTGCTGACAAAATTCATGCTGCTCAGAGGGGTAAACTGTGAGTGCATAACTTCTGTGAAAGTGTCACAGGTGACACAGAAAGAGAAACTTCCTTTGTGTATTTGGTTTGTGTGGCATCTCTGAGCTGACATGTGGGAAAGAGGCAACGTAAGGATGGAGAGAGTCTGGGATGATGTAACCCCCAGCCCAGTTGCCCTGGCTAGTTTTATGTCAACTTGGCAAGCTAAAGTCACCTGAAAGAAGGGCACTTCCATTAATTAAAATGTGTCTATAAGATCAGACTGTA
>JADRCC010572062.1:0-10937 GCA_019843855.1 Hylomyscus alleni
TTGCCTGGCTTATAGGGCTATTAGAGATCAAAAGCTAAATTCTAAATTCTTTTCCTTTTTTTTTATTCTAAAATTATTAGATAATTCTACCTTTCAGAAACCTGGTATGCTGTAAGAAGTTTTCACTTCACACCACTGCTTTTATTATCTTACTTCCAACTCTCTTCAGGCCTTCTCATAGGAAGGCCTATCATTATACCATAGGTGGATTATTGAAAATAAATATTAAAACAAAGTCCAGGTACTTGAATATTTCTGATTCACTTTCAATTTCTGAAAACTATGCAATGTATAGGTATGGTTCTAAAATTGCAAGAGGGAAGCTTCAAATGTTTTTGAAGTACAATAATGATAACGTTTTATGGTAAGTCTGAATAATAAAATTTTCTGTTTTGATATTTTCTATGAATATTCCCATCCTTAGAGACTCAGGCACAGTGTTCCTTTTGCTTGGGATTTTCAATTTTCTTAACCACAAAACTTCAAGTTTCTCATAAATATATCTTGCTTCAAATACTTTTTGGTACAACTTAGCAACCTGAATTGGCTAAAATTTCCCAGAGAACAATTAAAGTAGTCAGCCTCCACATCTAGAACCCATTGTCATATTTTCCTGGTTTTGTTGCTTGAATGTCCAGGGAGAGAGCCATTATTTCCTTCTCTAGGAATGTTCTCAATCACTTTCCCAGAAGTTTTTACCAAAGTTATATTTGAGGACAAATAAATAATACAAAATGCAAAGGAAACGAGCATACAAGAAAGAGCAACACCATCTGTAGCCTACAATGCCAGAGAATCACTGTTCAGGTTAATGATGTGCCCATAGCAGAAACTGTACCATACAGCCATGTTGGCAACCATGTCAGATTTGACACCTGTCCTGTGAAGTAACCCAGACTTAGAAAATCAAACTTCATGTCATCTCTGAAACTGTAACTTTTTAGGTATAGTATATATTTTCAGCTTTCTCAGATCTTGCATCACCTAGAAAGCATACCTTCAGATAATATTGTGAGAGGTTGTCTTTATTAGATCATCCATCAACTATTCCTTGGACATAATATTTTGCCTAGATTAATTCAATTGAGAAGTTCCAAGCTGCAGTGGAGAAAATATTTCCTTTGAGTTGGATCCTGAATTGTATCGAAGGAAACTGTTTGCTAAGCAGCAGGATTGAGCATTGTACATTGATTTCTGGCTCTAATTTGCAATGTGACCAGGTCCATCAGAGTTCTACCACCAGGACTTCCCCACTGTGGCATACACTCTCTGGAAGCATGAGTCAGATATGGCCTATATTAAGTGAACAAGTGTGATTTTTTAGAGAAGACTGTGGAGGCAACTAATATCTTGTATCAAAGTGGAGTAGGAGTAGGAGTAGAAGAGTGGGTACCAGAAGTAGAATGGCTTAACAATGGAAAAGATGAGCAAGGCAGTGGTGGTGCAGGTCTTTAATCCCAGCACTTGGGAGGCAGAGGCAGGTGGATTTCTGAGTTCAAGGCCAGCCTGGTCTTCAGAGTGAGTTCCAGGACAGCCGGGGCTACACAGAGAAACTCTGTCTAAAAAAACAAAAACAAAACAAAACAAAACAAAAACACCCCAAAACAACAATGTAGTGAGCATGTCTCTTTAAGAGCCATCAAACAGGCAAAAAACGGCCGCTGGCTGCAGGCACTTCATGTCAGCCAATCAGAAACGTTTTAGCAACTTGACAGTTGAATATATTACAGCAACACTATAAATAAGAGCCAGTTCCAAAGCACGACAAGGCAGCCTTGCCTTGGGATGCTTTGGGTGGGGGTTGATCCTGCCTCTTTAGCTAAACAATTTTAAAGATCTTTTTTCCTGCCCCGAGGCTTTTGGCTCCGGAGCAGTTTTTCATGGCAATTTTGCCATTTCGGGAGGCTTGGGTGGGAAGCTTAGCAGACTTGGCTAGGAGGCTTAGGCTAGGATAGGTTAGGTTAGGCTAGGCAATTCTCAAAGGACATTTTTACCTCTGAACTTAAGACCAGAGCTTCTAGGACTTTCTTCCGTGTAATTAGCATGGGTTTATCTAGGGTCAATAATTAGTAACAGCTAGTATTCATTCAGGACGATAGCCGATTCTCTCTTGCCCTCTTCAGCTGTAACAATTGTCCGTTTGTTTTCCCTTCCCTCTTGTAACTCACCTTCAAAGTAAAATAAACAAGGCCTGGTTTCAGCTCCTTGGGAAGGATTGGGATCGTATGTCTTTTGTCCTGCTGGCTAGGATACCCCAGGGGACATACAGACAACAACAATGGAAAGGATGAAAAGAAAGATTAGGAGCAAACTGGGAAAGGGAGAAGAAAAACTAAGCATATGTGCTGACTAGTATTCAAATAGCCTAGAGTAAGAGAAAAAGGCTTGACTTCCCCTCATAGTTTCTAATATAGTGTAAAAGTTAGGTCTGGTTCTTCCTCCCAGCCCCATGCAGTCTCAGACTCAAAATATACTTACAAATACCTTGGCCAAAGAGCTAGGCACTTTTATGAGTAGATCATAACTTAAATAGCACATTTGTTTTAACCTGTATTCTGCCCCATGACTGAATACCACTGTTCTTATACCATGTATCTGTCTAGTCACATCTTCCTAGGAGGATCTCCCTGGCTCAGTTTGCAAGAATCCTTCCTGCCTCCTGGATTTCTCATATCATACTTTTTGCCTTATCCATAAGCCATGAGATTTATTATTGATATGTTCCACACCCATATATTTTTAATATATTCTCTCTACAATACAGTAAATGATTGTAGAGGATTTATTGTTAGCAGGAGCCTGAGACAGAGTCATATTGTAATTTAAACTTGAAATCCAACATCAGCTGTTTATACCTGTGAGCAGTTTCATCTTTCAGATTATTTGAGATGAAAAGGAGCAATCTAAATTTGGATTACATCTTCTCATGGTGGTCCGCATGAAGACAAGTGCCAAGGTCCTGCTCTGGTATTCAGGTACTGATACAACACAACTGCATGGCCCAATGACCAGTTTTATTAATTTTATATGTGCACATATGTTTACATTCATACACATATACCTACATAGTGAGTACATACCTTTATATATATATATATATATATATATATATATATATATATGCATTTTTTCACTCAGACTTTTTATAGATTCTTAGAAAAATTTCTTTATAAAATTACCTCAATGACATAGATACAATGTTACACAATCAGGAATTACAGAAGGATATCCTGGTAAGTTCAAAGCAGTGTTTCATTCTATGTGCTCATTTTAAGTTCAAAGTAAGAGATTCACATGGTCATGCTTTATTCTGGTGCTCCCTTGTGGCCTAATCCTTGGGCCTAACCTTGAATGAATGTTTTCCCTTAATCATTAATTTTTTCCAAGCCTATACCTAGTGAAATTAACTCATGACACAAAACTCTATCTGCAGATTTTTACTTGACATGGGGCTTAAAAGTACTTGAATGAATTTAGGTGTTCTATAAAAATCACAGAAATTGAGAAATTATCAGCTCATCTAAAGATTCTTACTGCATGAAAGTACATCTTCATATTGATCTGTAGGGCAGTAGTCTGTTCAGGCAACCTGGACCCAGCCGAGTAATAGGTTTGAAACCCGGTGGTCTAGTCGAGTAAGGTCTGAACCCTGGTGACCCATTTGGCAATATCTCTGCCTACAAGGGACGCAAGATGTTCAGTCATAACTCCTGAGTCTCTGACTCTTGTTTCAGTCACAAACCCCCACAGCTGCCCCCACAGGAGATGTGTGTTCTGTTACATAGACAATGATCCAAGCTCTCAGCATTCTAGCTGGACACTATCCCCAGTCATCTGACCACAGCAAGGAATGGTCTGCCCCACAGACAGATAGCCATGCCTCACATAATATATGGGGCGGTTCATCCCCTCCCCTCACTCTTGCCTTCTTGCTCTTTGTCCTATCTTGTTTCCTTTCTTCCTCTCTTGCTCTCCTCTCTTGCTCTCTTGCTTTCTTACTCTCCTTTTCTCTCTCCTTCTTTTCTCCTCTCCTTCCTCTTTTCTTTCTCTCTACATGGCTAACCTTCTTTTCTCTTTCCTATAATAAAATATCTCACAATTATGCATTGCCCCCTTTGAACACACTAATGTGCCATGAAGCCACAGGCATCAGCAGCAGAGAGTTCCATGCCTCAGCATAGAGACACAGGCCCACATTGTTCTGCAGGAAATTACTCAATAGGTTGAAACATTAGGATCTGTAATGGTGGCAAGAAAGGCATATCAGCAGCAAGAAGCAATCCTGGGACAAAGACTTTATGGCCTATACCTCTAGAGCAGAAATCTCCCAGCCATGCAAAATGGTGGACAACCACCAGGTAAATCACTTGCTTGCCATAGCCTTTCCTACATGGGTTGTGCAAGACATGGAAGAAGTAAGCTTCTCTTTTTTACCTGCCTGCACTCATTCTCCTGGAAAATTTGCCTATTCGTTGCATGATATATTCCTTGGACTGTGTTAGCATATAATTCTTCAGTATACTAGAGTTCAGGATACTAAAGTAGAGTAAACACTGGTATCCATTTAGGAATTAATTTCCCAGCATGGCTTCTTAAGATTATTGGGACTACAATGATTTATTGCATTGTGAAATGAATAGAATCCCATGTTTTTGAATTTTCCATCAAGAAACAGCAGTTTTTGACCTATCTAGGCCACACTTTGTAAGTCTCATATATATATATTCCTTTACAATCCTGACAAAGCAAATATTTAAGATAGCATGCCTTAAGTAGTCTGTTGTATGCTTACTTCACATTTACTGATATAAATGTAGAAGTTCTGTAGATGGTTAATATAGTACTATCACTTTTGAGATTTTTAAGAATCTCTGTACTGATTGCCATAATAGCTACAATACTTTGCATTCTTGCAACAACATACAATTTTGGTTATGGAGAGGAGCTGAGGCTTGGCAATGAAAGAAGCCAGGTAAAATAATTAGTGAAGGTATAGCCTATGTTGCAGTTGATGTCCAAGGACTGAAGGATCTTACAAAGAAGGTGAGACTTGGAACCATGAAGAGGGGCTATAGAAACCTATTTGTGATGCCTAGTTGCAGGAGAAGTCTCCATTGTATTGAAGAGGCCAGAATCAAGGGATGATCACTCAGAAGAACAGTAGCAGTGGAGTGGATTCAAGAGCTTAGGGCAGAGCTAAAGATGTGACCCAAGCCCTTTGGAGGAGCCCAAAAGATCATGTGTGAATCTCAGACATGGGAAGAAGAACATGTTTGTTGAAGTTGCCTTGGAGATCCCAAGATGTCCAAGATGCCAGATTTGTGGGACATCTGATGAGGGAAGCTAGCAATAGGAACTGCAACCAGTCCAGTACAAAGAAGCTTCTTGCAGTCAACAAAAATGAGAAAGAATTTGGAAACCTAAAGTACATTTTGACATCAGACCTGGAAATAGAGTTTGGAGTTTGCCCAGCTGGTCTATTTTGCTTTGGGAATTACAGTTGAGTGACTGGATGATCTCAGAAGAGATTTGAACTTTGGAGTTTTAACATTATTGAGACTGTTATATGCCGGGCAGGCTCCCTGCCAGGCAGAACCAGGCAAAAGAGGGAGAGAACCCGGTCCAGCCGAGCCTCTCTCTCGGGGCTGAGTGGAATGGAGAGTGTCACAGCTCGGATCTCCTGCCTCCTGAGAATAACCACCCTGAGTCAGGAGTCTGTCCAAGCAAGAACTCATTTTATTGTATCAATCTTTCCTTTATAAAGGGTTGAGAGAGGAGGCAGAGTTTTCTGCTGAGGTGAGATGACATAGGAGGAGGGCAAAGTTGATGAAGGGTATGGGGTGAATAACGGAACCAACAATTACTCTATGTCAGCAGGAGCTAGGCAAAGGCAGGCTTAAGCAGGTTGTGCTGAGTAACTCCAGTACAGAAGTGATTGAGACAGTTTACAAAACTCGAGCCTCAGGTTTGTCCTTAAGGCCCAAACCAGGGCCAAATAGAGCCCAACATCTCCCCCTTTTGTTTTGCAACAATTCACAGACTACATGAAGCTCAAGAAGAAGAAAGACCAAGTGTGGATACTTCATTCCTTCTTAGAAGGTGGAACAATATATGTTACCTCCCCACTTCAGCTCAGCCTTCAGACTCTGGTGATTTCTGCTTGAGGCTGTTACCTGTGGAGCCAAGACAAAGCCCTCTGCAGACTGTCAGACCATCTCTGTAGAAAGCTACTCGGGAAGTTCATGCTGAGATACGACAACGGCCACTGTCTCAAGACATCCGCAGACATCCTAGCTGCTGGTCATCTTAGCTCCTGACTCCTTCCACATGTTTATGTTATGCAAATATCATTGTAATCTAGAGATTCAGTTTTGATTCCTCATGTACATATAAAATTGCTGAACCCCCAAAGTAAAGTACGAAGCCTTGATTAGGGTGCAACTTGGCTTTGTGTTTTCTCTTGTTTCTCAAACCCTATATTTCAGGTCCTTTACTCCTTCACTCAAGGGAACCCAAGTTATGAAACTGTGGGACAGTTTCATAATGGCACCCAAACTCGTGAACTTGAACACAGAGTATTTATAGAGGGCACACTGTCAAGCAGAGCTCTGCCTAAAGAATTCAGAAGAAAAGGACAAAGGAAGTACACCATTCTACATAGTAGGTAATTTTGATGCTAGCGCTGGCCATATTTTTATATTGTAGAAGTATTTCCATATTAGAAGGGTACAGGGCTTAGTTGAATTGGTGCTAACCCGGCATCTAATTACCTAAGAGGAGTGAAAGTGAAGATTGGGTTTGAATGAATTAAAAGCAGCCATAAAGAATGTAGAAAAGTTGCTCCAGGCAGGAGAAATCAGGGTGGAAAAAAATACATTAAAAGATCTTTCAGATGAGGAGAGAGAGTTATAAAGCAAATTGAGCTTACAGGACTAGGTGATTTTTTTACTTTGGAGCTCAGGATGGTGGGAAATTAGCAAAAGCACAACTATGTGGAATGCTGAGTCAGGTAACCCAGAATGGAATCTAGACATGCTCCTGGGGGAAGGAAAGTATGAAGGAAATGCTAGACAGATTGAGTATCCTGCTGGGATACATGCACAAATTGTGATGACAGTGAGAAAGGCTTGGATTCAATTGCCTATAAAAGGTGAGGTTGGTGGAAGTCTAGCTGGCATCTGACAAGGTCTAGAGGAGCTTTTCCAAAATTTTATAGCCAGGTTACAGCAAGCTGCGAGCAGAATTCTTGGAGATTCTCATACAGATGGTCTGCTTATTACACAGTTGGCTTATGAGAACACAAATGCAGCGTGCAGAACAGTTATTCAGCCACACAAGGGTCGAATGGATTTATCTGGACATATTCACCTTTGTGCATATATTGGACCTTCCTATAATCAAGGTTTAGCTATAGCAGCTGCATTGCAGGTAACTACACTTCAAGAGAGCCTGGCACAAAGGCAAGAGAATAAAAGATGTTTCATATGTAGAAGTCTGAATCATTTTAAAAATGATTGCCCTAGGAAATCAGGAAACACAAGCAGGCAGCAGGCAGGCGCCACCCCGAGAATCCTTGTTGCAGGAGAGGGAAGCATTGGGCCAAAGATTGTAGATTTAAAAAAGGCTTTCAAGAGAATACCTGGTCAGGAAACGAGTGGAGGGGTCAGCCCCGGGCCCCCTTTTTAAAACAACAGGCAGCATATGGGGCCATGAGTTTGCCACCCAGCCAAGGAAATCCATCCTCAAACTTTTCAGGGCAACCCCAGGAAGTGCAGGATTGGACCTGTATTCCACCTGCCACATAGTACTAACGCCAGAAATGGGAGTTCAAATTCTGCCCACTGAAGTTTTTGGGTCTTTGCCCAGACTTGGGTATTTATTATAGGGAGAAGTAGCATGATCGTGAATGGATTGTATATTTATCCAGGTGTTATTGATCGTCATTATCAGGGGGAGATTAAGATTATGACTTCCTCAGCTCATGGTGTCATTACAGTACCTGCTAGTCAGAGAGTTGCTCAGCTTATTTTAATCCCTCTGTATCCAATGCCTTCTAATTTTGTTAATTATGAGAGAGGACAGAGTTGTTTTGGTTCTTCTGATGGATACTGGGTACAATCTATCACTAGTAAAAGACCTAATCTTAAATTAATTATTGAAGGAAAAAATTTTGAAGGTTTAATAGATACTGGAGCGGATGTGACTATAATTAGAGGCCAAGACTGGTCCTCAACTTGAGCTTTGTCTGAAACAATTACTCATCTCCAAGGAGTTGGTTATGCTAATAACCCAAAGTGAAGCTCTCAGCTTCTAACCTGGAGAGATGAGGAAGGTAATTCAGGACGAATTCAGCCTTATGTTATGTCAAATCCGCCTGTTACTTTGTGAGGGAGAGATCTGTTGTCACAAATGTGTCTTGTCTTGTGCAGCCCAAATGAAATAACTAATAAGCAGAGGTCAAAACAGGACATTAAAACATCTGGAGGCCCTAAGTCTCATTCTAATAGTAAAGGTTTGAAACATTTCCATGATGGCTACTATCTCGCCTGTGCCCCATGCAGATAAAATTCAGTGAATTAATAATATTCCAGTGTGGGTTGATCAGTGGTCTTTATCTCAAGGAAAGATAGAAGCTGATTCCTTGCTAGTACAAGAGAAATTGGAAGCAGGACATCTGAGGGAATTCAGTTCTCCATGGAATATCCCTATATTTGTCATCAAGAAAAAAAAAATCAGGTAAATGGAGACAGTTACAAGATCTAAGAAAGGTAAATGAAACAATGGTAATTATGGGAGCATTGCAAACTGGACTTCCATCTCCAGTGGCAATTCCAAAAGGACTTTTTAAGATATTTATGGATTTAAAAGACTGTTTCTTTACAGTTTCTTTTCCTTTGCACTCTGAGGATTGCAAGAGATTTGCATTTAGTGTTCCATCTGCTAATTTTAAAGAACCTATGAAAAGATATCAATGGACAGTCCTTCCTCAAGGCATGACTAATAGTACTATGTTATGTCAGAAATTTGTGGCACAAGTCATTGACCCTATAAGGAAAAAATAGCCAATGTTACATATTGCCCACTACACAGATGATATCCTATTAGCAGGAAAAAATCCTCAAGATGTACTTTTATGTTATAGAGACTTACAAGTTGCCTTAAATGAAAAGGGACTGCAGATAGTTCCAGAAAAGGTGCAAACTCGGGATCCGTATAATTATTTAGGCTTTACACTCATAGATCATGCTGTTATTCCCGAAAAGATAGTTATCTGTTAAGACAGATTAAAAACCTTAAATGATTTTCAAAAATTATTATGTTTGATCCTCCTGCCTGAGGGCTGATTCTTCAGTTCCTCCCTGCCATGGATAGCCATAACTCTCTGCCCACCTCCTGCTAATTGCCACGCCTCTCTCCAACTTCGAGCTATGCCTACTTCCTGAGAATGAAGAAGTTTCTGATTGGGCCAGGTTGCTGATGAACTTGGAGAGGTTTTGCCTTACCTAGTCTACCTGGTTTCACTTGTAACAAGAGAATTGAATGAAAGATGGCTGAGTGAAAACACATCCATCCGTGTTTGACTAATTTTTAAAGAACCTCCACGTGGTTCAGGTAACACAAAATGGCTTGCCAGGTCCCTGACTCCATTCCAGAAAACCCATTTGTATTTGTGGCCACTGGCAGCTAAAGATGGCGTCCCAAACTTGGCTCTAGTCCAGGAATAAGTTAGCATCACATTGGCATGTTCTCATTTGCTTCCTGCTTTGAGACAGCACAGCTGACATTAAACTCCTTTTCCTAAGTGCTGAGATTACAGACATGTACACCTCTGGCTTGGCATTCACTTATGTAACCTAGGCTGGTCTCAAACTTGAGAGAGTCCTGCCATGGCCTCCCAGGATTTGAGACTAAAGGTGAGCACCCCACCATACACCACTCACATTGGCATTTCTAAATGATTAGATGTGATTCTCTATAAGGCATTCTCACAATTATCCAGGATAGCCAACTATAGTTCAAAAGCAGAGAGACACTAGAAAAACTTTGTAAAGTAAAGGTAATGTTTTTAATATTAATTTTAAGAAATATAATTGCTTATAATTGGATTTTGCCCTCTAAGAGTTATGGTTATGGCTTAATATTACATAAAAAATTAAGGCAAATTTGGTAAAAGTTAAAAAGCATCTGTGGCCAGTATAGGCCTACTGCCATCTTTAAATACAAACTTAATTAGATAAAAGTAATAAAAACAAGATTTTAATTTGAAAAGGAGATAGAAGTGAAAATTCATTTGGTGTCAAACATGCTCTTAGTAAACTGTTTCAAGAAGGTTTGTGCCCTGAAAACTGCTCAGTGACACTCAAGTAGATTTCTTTTCGTTAATAACAATGCTTTTCACAGCACCAAGGTTATAAAAAATGTTTTAAGCTTGAGAAAGTCAGGAAAAAACAACATTATTATAAGTCTATCCAGATATAGTTTAATGTAATTTTAAATTTGAGGCTTATAGAAAATCAATGAGGTCATGGAACTTATAGAAACATTGCAATCTGGCTTGCCTATTTCATGTAGAGATATTAAATATTTTAGGCTGTTTTCCCCTCTACATCCTAGTAATTTTAAACATGTTATTTCTAATGTATCTGTAATCATTAAAAGATGTTGCCTTTGAAATTGGCTAAAAGATTTTTATATAATTTCTTTGCCTCTGCTCAGTACGAGAAGCTAAAGCTTTGAATTTCTCAGTGTAAGTTAACTATTAAAGCCTCAGATACATCATAAGAAAAGACGAGTTACTTATTCAAGTTACTTTTGGCTAAGACCTCATCCTAAGCTCACAATAAGACTTAATCCTTTGATAGAAATCAACTGATGAGACAAACAGCTTTTATAGAAACTAGAGGAAGCTTCTATTATTTGTCAATTGTGATCAATTA
>JADRCC010572063.1:0-20992 GCA_019843855.1 Hylomyscus alleni
TTTTTTTTTTTTTTTCGAGACAGGGTTTTTCTGTATAGTCCTGACTGTCCTGGAACACACTCTGTAGACTAGACTGGTCTTGAACTCAGAAATCTGCCTGCCTCTGCCTCCCAAGTGCTGGGATTAAAGGTGTGTGCACCACTGCCCAGCTACTATGGTATTCTTAACAACATTTTATTTATTTATCAATCTATTTTCATTAATTCCTTTATTTATTTGCATGTATTATTGTGTGTGCATATGAGAATGTTTGTGTATGAAGGCATATGTACACGTATAGGGGCCAGAGGAAAATCTCAGGTGTGGTTCTCACCTGTCTTGTTTGAAACAAGGTCTTTTGTTGCTGCACATGTGAAGGTAACTTACCTGTGAGATTCTGGGGATTCAAGAGAATCCTGAAGAGTAGGGAGAATCTCAGTATTCTAACTCTTTGTAAGAGTGCTGGGACAGACATACACAGCTGACTCTTACTTTTATATGGGTTCTGGGGAAATAACTCGTTAACTTGAATTCAGTATATCTAAAATCTCATCTTTCTTCATGCGGTCTAACTCTTGACATGATCTGCACACTGTGAAGTAGGTGGACTCTTTCTCATAATGAATTTTCTAATCCATGCATTCTTTTACAGTCAGTGCCTTCATAATGGGGCCTTAACCTAATGCAGCTTTTGAGACTGACCACGCGACAATTCCCTACAACTAAACTAGTCTACAATCTTTTCTCTCCTTGGTGCTCTTCTTACTTACCTGATTCAGTCTTTTTCTGTTCTTAATCCATCCACTTCTATAACACTGTCTCCACGTTTCTGGACATTTTCTGCTTGCTGTGTCCACTGAATGACTAACACACTTACTATTACATTTCACTCACTAGGCACTTACTACATTTCTGTTGCCTTTTTGTTTATCTGAGCTTGTGCCTGAAACTGTCTTAGAAACTTCTTGGTAGTTTCCAAAGCACATGATCAATGCTCTGTATTGACAGTGTGTGCTGATTATATACCTAGTATCACTTAAACATTTACTTCATAATTTCTTATGGAGTGAAATATTGATAAGTCTAGGCATTTTTAGCATTTCTCTTCGAAGCTGACTTTTAATTCCTGGTCCTCCTACTTCTTTCCTAATGCTTAGATTACAGGCAAGTCCCTCTGTACATACTCTACATTGTATTACTATCTTGGCCAGTTTCAAAAGAAAACTTCCCTCTCCCCAGCGTGTTGTAAAATGACCTTTTCATATGGCTAAAACCACTTAAATTTAGTTAGGCACTTACTTATTTTATTACATTTCAACAAACTTTTTGGAAATATTTGAATATTTTCATCAATAGGAAAAATTAAAGTTGTTTCTCTCCTTATTGTTTAAAGTTTATGGTACAACACACGATCTCCTACATGTATTGCCACTGTTCTGTCATGATGACCATCAGTCACCAACTGTCCTCATAAGCAGGAGAAGTTGCAAAATGCTTTGTAGAATTGACATCAATAATCAGCATTTGGAGATTGCTTATTTACAAGAACCAACTGTGGAGCCAATTGATATGCTTATTGTCAGCTAGGTATATATGTGTTCCAGTTGGTACTTAATTTTTTAAAAATCATTTTGGTAGGAAGTTGCATCAATATTTTAATATCTATTTTTTAAAAAATATCTCTTCCTATCTTATATTTCCCCTCTTTTTTTGTAAGTGGTAGTGTAGGAGAGAATGACAGCCAACAAACTTACTGATGAAAAATTTTAATTTTTATAATATTATAGTATAACAATTAATCCAATTTTGGGGTATACATTTATTCATTTCTTCCAATACAAACTTGATTCATGCATATTTTCTTTTTTAAAAGATATTTTTATTATTATATTTTTAATTAAAAGTAAGTATATACACATGAGTGTAGGTATGCACAGAGGCTCTGACCTGGAGCTAGAGTTGCAGGTGGTTGTGAGCCATCAAATATGGTTGCTGAGCATTGGCTCAGGTCCTCTGGAGAAGTAGTGCATACTTTTAACCATTAAACTGTCCCCCCAGCTCCAACACATATTTTTCAAACTTTAATAATAAAAACATATTTTTAACAGGAAAGTTTATTGGCTTTAATAAAAAACCAGCATGGAGTGAAATTATATCCAGAAATACTGTATACAAAGAACTTTGAAATACTGGATACAAAAGAATAAATGGTGGTAACACCAGTAATTTCTAAAGATACAGTGTAGTAAAGTTGTATAGACCACAAATGTATTTGCTTAAGAGCTATAAATGCTTCATAGATCAAAACTCTTCTTAAGACACGAGAGCACAGCTTTTATAAGCTAATAACATTTTTATAATTGTGACTTGTAAAAAGTTAGTGGATTTTGTTTATTAGGATAGTTTTAGGTTTATAGAAAAAATAGAACAGAAAGTAAAGAGTTTCTGCACATGGCTTCTTGTTTCTTTATTGTTAACATCCTGCACTGATCTACTCAAGCTGTATGATGAACTAATATTCATGTATTATTGCTCACTGAAGGCCACGTTTATAGTAGGCTTCACCATTGTTTTGTAAAGTTCCAAAGGGATTTCTGAGTACATACTTCCATACATGCACCACTATAATATCAAAGAAGAAAATGGTTTTACTTGCTTGCAAATTTCCTCTAATCAGATATTTATTTCTCCCCATTCAACCCTTTAAAAGCACTGGTAACCATTGGTCTTTTTGTTGCCACTATATTCTTGCTTTCCCAGAACATCAGAGAGCTGGAAGCATACTATTTTGTAGCTTTCCAAGACTGCTTCTTTTCACTTACCAATAGGCACTTACGCTCCCACAATAGTGAATTTTTCTAGCAATGGATCTTTGCTTAATACAGACTTACAGCGAGACCATTTTAGATTATTTCTTTTGAAGAAAAACAGTTCTACACTTTAAATTATGGCTATGTTCTCTGAATGGTTTCCTTATGGAAATTTCCATATAGGAATTATGAATTTTAAGGAAATTACACTGTCAACATTGACAAAAGCTTCCCTGTAAGAAGAAATGTTTCAAAACATGTTAACCCTTGAAAAGTGGCCCCAAAAGAGGTTTTTCTCCTCTATTATGTTAGTAGGAATTGTTTTTAGGAGTTGAAATGTGCCACAGACTAAAATGGTCAGCATGAAAATAAATGTCAAAATCCCTGTAAATTAAAACCCACAGTGCTAAGCAGCATAAGGGGATATTATAGTGTGTTACTTTTGTGATGTAGTATGTGACAAACACCATGATTTGTCATATGAGCTTGGAACACTGACCTTTAAATCTGCAACTACACGGGATGTTAATATTGACCATGAAAAACTTAAACCTAATATGCCTTGCTACTTTCCACATTCCATGTAGAATTTGCACATCTCTTGGTTTTTAGAGAGTATGCAACTATAGTTGACAAAAATTTAACACATAGACTACCTTAATTAAAAACTAAAAAAATTGTCAGGAGACATGAACATCTGTTCTGACTGTTCATGACCTAGAATATGTCTTGTATCCTCAATGGCTTTCAGATGTTTCTTCCTTTGGTCTCTTACTGTAGTCACTAAAATTGTTACTTATCTACTCAGCAGATCGAATACAATGTGGACTTTTAAGGGGACATTAAAGGAACGATATAAACAAAAACTTTAAGTATAAACAATAAAGAGCACATAATATAGGTATTTCAACAAGTTTATAACAGGATGTTGAAAAAAGGAATAAAGATTAGGATAATCCTTTTTTTAGTTATTATTTTAAAATTTTTTATTTGTTATATTCTTTTATTACATTTCAAAAGTTGTCTTCTTTCTCAATACCCCCTCACCCTGAAACCACCTACCCCATCACCCCTCCCCTGTTTCTATGAGGGTATTATGCTACCCACCCACCCACTCCCTTCTCCCTGCTCTTGGATTTCCGTACACTGGGGCATCAAGCCTTCACAGGACCAAAGGCCTCTCCTCACATTGATGTCTGACAAGGCCATTCTCTGATACATATGCAGCTGGAGCCATGGGTCCCTCTGTGTGCACTCCTTGGTTGGTTGTTTAGTCCCTGGGTGCTCTGGGGGGGTGCTCTGGTTGGTTGATATGGTTTTTTCCTATGGGATTGCAAACACCTTCAGCTCCTTCAGTCATTTCTCTAACTCCTTCAATGACAATCCCATTGGGGACCCCATGCTCAGTCTAATGTCCACCTCTGTAATTGTCAGGCTTTGACAGAGCCTCTCAGGAGACAGCTATATCAGGCTCTTGTCAGCAGGCACTTCTTGGCATCCACAATAGTATCTGGGTTTGGTGACTCTCTATGGGATGGATTCCCAGGTGGGGCAGTCTTTGGATGGCCTTTCCTTCAGTCTCTGTTCCACACTTTGTCTCTGTATATGCTCCTGTGAGTATTTTGTTGCTCTTTCTAAGAAGGACCAAAGCACCCACCATTTGGTCTTCCTTCCTTCTTCTTCTGCGTCATGTGGTCTGTGAATTTTATCTTGGATATTTGGAGCTTTTGGGCTAATATCCACTTATCAGTGAGTGCATACCATGTGTGTTCTTTTGCGATTGAGTTATCTCACTCAGGATGATATTTTCTAGTTCCATCCATTTGCCTAAGGAGTTCATGAATTCATTGTTTTTGATAGCTGAGTAGTACTCCATTGTATAAATATACCACATTTTTTTTGTATTCATTCCTCTGTTGAGGGACATCTGGGTACTTTCCAGCTTTGGGCTATTATATATAAGGCCACTATGAGCATAGTGGAGCATGTGTCCCTGTAATATGTTGGAGAATATTTTGAGTATATGCCCAGGAGTAGTATTGCTCAATCCTCAGGTAATACTATGTCCAATTTTCTGAGGAAACACCAGACTGATTTCCAGAGTGGTTGTACCAGCTTGCAGTCCCACCAACAATGGAGAAGTGTTCCTCTTTCTCCATATCCTTGCCAGCATTCTCTGTCGCCTGAGATTTTGATCTTAACCACTCTGACTGGTGTGAGGTGGAATCTCAGGGTTGTTTGAATTTGAATTTCCCTGATGATTAAGGATGTTGAACATTTTTTTAGGTGTTTCTTGGCCATTCAGTATTCTTCATTGAGAATTCTTTGTTTTGCTCTGTACCTCATTTTTTAATAGGGTTATTTGGTTCTCTGGAGTCTAACTTCTTGAGTTTTTTTTTTTTTTTTTTGTATATACTGGATATTAGCCCTCTATCAGATATAGGATTGGTAAATCTCTTTTCCCAATCTGTTGGTTGCCATTTTATCCTATTGTCAATGTCCTTTGCCTTACAGAAGCTTTGCAGTTTTCTGAAGTTCCCTTTATCGATTCTTGATCTTAGAGCATAATCCATAAATGTTCTGTTTAGGAAAATTTCCCCTGTTCCCATGTGTCCAAGGCTCTTCCCCACTTTCTCCTCTATAAGTTTCACTATATCTGGTTTTATGTAGAAGTCCTTGGTTCACTTGGACTGGAACTTTGTACAAGGAGATAAGAATGGGTTGATTTGCATTTTTCTATATGATGACCACCAGTTGAACCAGTACCATTTGTTGAAAATACTGTCTTTTTTTCCACTGGATGGTTTTAGCTCTTTTGTCAAAGATCAAGTGATCACAGGTGTGTGGGTTCATTTCTGGGTCTTCAGTTCTATTCCATTGATCTACCTGCCTGTCACTATACCAATACCATGTAGTTTTTGTCACTATTGCTCTGCAATACAGCTTGAGGTCAGGGATGGTGATTCCTCCAGAAGTTCTTTTATTGTTCAGAATAGTTTTTGCTATCCTGGGTTTTTAGTTATTCCAAATGAATTTGAGAATTGCTCTTTCTAACTCTATGAAGAACTGAGTTGGAATTTTGATGGGGATTGCATTGAAACTGTAGATCACTTTCAACAAAAATGGCCATTTTTACTATTTTTTTTTTTTTTTTTTGAGATAGGGTTTCTCTGTGTAGCCCTGGCTGTCCTGGAACTCTGTAGACCAGGCTGGCCTCGAACTCAGAAATCCACCTGCCTCTGCCTCTGGAGAGCTGGGATTAAAGGTGTGTGCTACCACTGCCCGGCCCATTTTTACTATGTTAATCCTGCCAATCCATGAGCATGGGAGACCTTTCCATCTTCTGAGATCTCCTTCAATTTCTTTCTCCAGAGACTTGAAATTGTTGCCATACATATCTTTCACTTGCTTAGTTATAGTCACTCCAAGATATTTTATATTATTTGTGACTATTGTAAAGGGTTTTGTTTCCCTAATTTCTTTCTCCACCTGTTTAGCTTATGTGTAGAGGAAGGCCACTGATTTGCTTGAGTTAGTTTTATGTCCAGCTACTTTGCTGAAGTTGTTTATCAGGTTTAGGAGTTCTCTGGTAGAATTTGGGGGTCATTTAAGATTACTATCATATCATCTGCAAATAGTGATAATTTGACTTCTTCCTTTCCAATTCGTATCCCTTTGATCTCCTTTTATTGTTTAATTGTTTTGGCTAGGACTTCAAGTATAATATTGAATAGGTAGGGAGAGAGTGGACAGCCTTGTCTAGTCCCTGATTTTAATGGGATTGCTTCAAGTTTTTCTCCATTTAGTTTGATGTTGGTTATTGGTTTGCTGTATATTGCTTTTAGTATGTTAAGGTTTGGGCCTTGAATTCCTGTTCTTTCCAAGACTTTTAACATGAAGGAATGTTGAATTTTGTCAAATGCTTCCTCAGCATTTAATGTGGCTTTTTTCTTTGAGTTTGTTTATGTAGTGGATTATGCTTATGGATTTCCATATATTGAACCATCCCTGTATCCCTGGGTTGAAGCCTACTTGATCGTGGTGAGTGATCATTTTGATGTGTTCTTGGATTTCATTTGTGAGAATTTTATTGAGTATTTTTGCATCTATGTTCATAAGTGAAATTTGTCTGAAATTCTCTTTCTTTGTTGGATTTTTGTTTGGTTTAGGTATAAGTGTAATTGTGGCTTCATAGAACAAATTGGGTAGAGTACCTTCTGTTTCTATTTTGTGGAATAGTTTGAAGAGTTTTGGTATTAGGTCTTCTTTGAAGGTATGATAGAATTCTGCACTAAACCCATCTGGTCCTGGCTTTTTTTAAAATTTAATTTAATTTAATTTAATTTTTTTTGGCTGGGAGACTTCTAAGGACTGCTTCTATTTCTTTAGGGGTTATTTATCTGTTTTGATGGTTTAACTGATCCTGATTTAACTTTGGTACCTGGTATCAGTCTAGAAAATTGTCCATTTCATCCATATTTTCCAATTTGGTTGAGTATTGGCTTTTGTAGTAGGATCTGATGATTTTTTGAATTTCCTCGGTTTCCATTGTTATGTCTTCCTTTTCATTTCTGATTTTGTTAATTAGGATACTGTCTCTGTCCCCTCTAGTTAGTCTGAGTTTACCTATCTTGTTGATTTTCTCAAACAACCAGCTCCTGGTTGTGTTGATTTTTTTGTATAGTTCTTTTTGTTTCTATTTGGTTGATTTCAGCCCTATATTTGATTATTTCTTGTCATCTACTCCTCTTGGGTGTATTTGCTTTTTTTGTTCTAGAGCTTTTATGTGTTCTGCTAAGCTGCTAGTGTATCTCTCTTCAATTTCTTTTTTGGAGATACTCAGAGCTATGTGTTTTCCTCTTAGTACTGTTGTCTTTGTGTCCCATAAGTTTGGGTATGTTGTGGTTTCATTTTCATTAAATTCTAAAAAGTCATTAATTTCTTTATTTATTTCTTCCTCGACCAAGTTATCATTGAGTAGAGTGTTGTTCAACATCCATGTGTATGTGGGCTTTTTGCTGTTTTTGTTGCTATTGAATACCAGCTTTAGTGTGTGGTGATCTGATAGGATGCATGGGATTATTTCAATCTTCTTGTATATGTTGAAGCCTGTTTTGTGGCAGATTATATGGTCAGTTTTGGAGAAGCTACCCTGAAGAGCTGAGAAGAAGGTATATTCTTTTGTTTTAGGATGAAATGTCCTATAGATAATTGTAAAATCCATGTGGTTCATAACTTCTGTTAGTTTCACTGTGTCTTTGTTTAGTTTCTGTTTCCATGATCTGCCCATTGCTGAGAGTAGTGTGTTGAAGTCTCCCCCTATTATTGTGTGAGGTGCAATGTGTGCTTTGAGCTGTAGTAAAGTTTCTTTCTTTCTTTTTCTTAAAGATTTATTTATTTATTTATTTATTTATTTATTTATTTATTTTATGTATATGAGTACACTGTAGCTGTACAGATGGCCATGAGCCATTAGGTGGCTGCTGGGAATTAAACTCAGGACCTCTGCTTGCTCCAGCTCTACTTGCTCCAGTGTAATCCTAATACACTGTAGCTGTCTTCAGATGAAGAGGGCGTCAGATCTCATCACAGATGGTTGTAAGCCACCATGTGGTTGCTGGAATATGAACTCAGGACCTTTGGAAGAGCAGTCAGTGCTCTTATCTGCTGAGCCATCTCACCAGCCTATAAAGTTTCTTTTATGAATGTGGGTGCCCTTGCATTTGGAGCATAGATGTTCAAAACTGAGAGTTTATCTTAGTAGATATTTCCTTTGATGAGTATGAAGTGTCCTTCCTTATCTTTTTTGATAACTTTTGGTTGAATGTCAATTTTATTTGATCTTTGAACGGCTACTCCAGCTTGATTCTTGGGACCATTTGCTTGGAAAATTGTTTTCCAACCAAGATTTCTCCATATATGGTAATTGAGAATTTTGCTGCTTATAGCAGCCTGGGCTGGCAGCCTTTGCATCTGCCCATGATCTTCTGGCTTTTATAGTCTCTGATGAGAAGGCCTAATTCTGATAGGCCTGCCTTTGAATGTTACTTGACCTTTTTCTCTCACTGCTTTTAATATTCTTTCTTTGTTTTGTGCATTTGGTGTTTTGATTATTATGTGACAGGAGTAATTTCTTTTCTAGTCCAGTCTATTTGGAGGCCTGTAGGCTTCTTGTATGTTCATGGGCATCTCTTTCTTTAGGTTAGGGAAGTTTTCTTCTATAATTTTGTTGAAGATATTGACTGGCCCTTTAAGTTGGTAATCTTTGCTCTCTTTTATACCTCTTATCCTTAGGTCTCATCTTCTCATTGTGTCCTGGATTTCTTGGATATTTTGGACTTGGAGCTTTTTGCTTTTTGCATTTTCTTTGACTGTTGTGTCAATGTTTTTATGGCATCTTTTGCCCCTGAAATTCCTCTTCTATCTCTTGTATTCTGTTGATGATGCTTGCATCTATGACTTCTGATCTCTTTCCTAGGTTTTCTAACTCCAGGGTTGTCTCCCTTTGTGATTTCCTTATTGTTTATATTTCCATTTTTAGATCTTGGATGGTTTTGTTCATTTCCTTCACCTGTAATTCTTTAAGGGATTTTTGTGTTTCTTCTTTAAGGGCTTCTACCTATTTCCCTGTGTTCTCCTGTATTTTTTTTAAGGGAGTTATTTATGTCCTCTTTAAAGTCCTCTATCATCATCATGAGTAGTGATTTTAGATCAGAATCTTGCTTTTCTGATATGATGATGTATTGAGGACTTAATGTGATGAGTTCTGATGATGCCAAGTAACCATGTTTCTATTGCTTATGTTCTTATGCTTGCCTCTTGCCATCTGGTTATACCTAGTACTACCTGTCCTCACTGTCTGGCTGGAACATGTTCCTCCTATGACCTTGTTTGTGTGAGAACTCCTCTAATCTAGCTGTCTCTGTGATCCTGTGATTCTGGGATACTGTGATCCTGAGATCCTAGGTATGCCAGAGTTCCTGGGAGTCAAGCTGCCTCTGGGATCCTGAAATTCTGGTGTGACAAAGCTCCTGAAATCCTATGATCCTGGGCATGTTAGAGCACTTAGGCATTGAGCTTCTTTGGGATGTTGTGGAACTGGGTGTGGAGCTAGCGTCCAAGGCACCAGCTCAGACCAGAAGGCAGGATAGTCCTTATAACTCATCTTTCATGTGTTTTAAGCAGGAAATAACTTCTCTTTCTTAACTAATTTATTTATGGCTTCAATAAACATTTATTGAGAGTTTGGTGTTAATATGAAACTGAATAAAAGACTTTATTTCAAAATTCTCTCATGTACAAAACTCATTATATTAACCAATCCTTTATACAATAATGTTTAAAGGATTCTGTATCAAACTGTTCAGATCTGTCCAACTGATAGGAAGCTTGTTCTTAACTTGATTGCTAGTCTATATTGATAACACAAGACAAACTGTAATAAAGAGCTGCTTCAACTTTTTCATTTATGCTGGGAAGAAAACCTTAGGTGTGACCTCCTTTACTATTTAGAAAAACGATGAAGTTTGTGGTGACTGGAGACATGGGTGTGAAGATTACCTAGTTGGTTTTCATAAGAACAACACTAGGAGAGTGTAGGTGTGCAGTGTCCAATCCACCTTCTGGAATATAGTTTCCCAGTAATTAGCTTTGTTCATGTTTTAGAAGATAAGTTTTCTCATCTCTTGTATATATAAATGAAAAGGATTTGCATTGGATCTCTTGCTTTAAAAAATTGTATATTTGTAGTGTGGGAATGAAAATATTTACCTTTATTTTAGAAGTATCTATCATACAGTTTAAATGTTTATTTCTCAGAATACCTACTTTGTTAACATAGTCTTCAAACAATATACATGTTTGTGTCAATTTGTTTTGACAAGTGTCACGGACTGTGTCCAGCCTCATGGAGGACTTTAATTACAAGCAAATCAATTATCAAACTGATATTTAGCTTTGCCATTTGAGGCTCTTCAAGTGTTGTCTGCATCCAGACACTAATTATATTCACTTTATTATGTATAGAACCTTTGAAATCTTCTTTATTTAAAAAGTATATTTTACACAGTTTTCCTCCTCCCCCCTTTTTTAAATCATGAGTGATAACATAAGACACACAAAGGCAAAAACTCTCAATTCTGCAATTTATTCTAGTTTTTGACTAGATTTTATGATTAAAATTTTATGGGGGATTTTATGGGGGATTCTTAGCTATGGCTAACACATTCCCCTGGGTCTTTGAAGACTGCTGAGCAATGTGTTAGAACCTGAAGACAAAATTCTGTTCCATAAAGTTTTTTTTCTTATAAAGACTAGACTGAGGAATCTTTTAAATTAGAATTGAAAAATGAAAATAATCAAAATTATATTTGAAGTGCAATTAAAAATTCAAAAACATTTAGACATGTAAATAAATTAAATATTGGCAAATTTGAAAGCATGGAGTATTTTTGACTAAAACACATGAGGCAAGAGGATGGGAGGATTGCTCAGTGGTAAAGTGCTGGCTAAATCATAAGGATGAGTTCATGTCCTAGCACCTATATAAAGGACTCAAGGAGTTGAAGGGGTTTGCAGTCCCATAGGAGGAACAATATGAACTAACCAGTACCTCCGGAGTTCCGATGGACTAAACCACCAACTGAAGAGTACACATGGTGGGACTAATGGTTCCAGCAGCATATGTATAGCAGAGGATGGCCTTGTTGGCCATCAATGGGAGGAGAGGCCCTTGGTCCTGTGAAGGCTCTATGCCCTAGTGTAGGAGAATGCCAGGACCGGGAAGCGGGAGTGGGTGGTTTGGTGAGCAGGGGGAGCGGGGGAGGAGTTGGGAGTTTTCGGAGGGGAAACCAGGAAAGGGGATAACATTTGAAATGTAAATAAAGAGAATATCTAATTAAAAAAAAGAGTCTAGTGTAGGAACACAAGTCTGTAAACTCGTCTGACCCTCTCCGGTACTGGAGGAACAGGGACAGACACAGGTGAATCCCGGCGAATTTCTGGCCTGCCAGTTGTTTAGCTGAAATGGTGGCTGTCATTTTCAGTTGGAGACTTTGTCTTAGTGGCCCTTTCAGATTTAATACTATTCTAAGTACAATGATGGTTGCAAAGGTGGATAAATGTGGAGTTTTAATCTAACGGAAGAGCAGAACACATTAACAGGTAACAGACTAGTCAAACAGGGAGCTGGGAGGGCGAATATTTATTCTGATTGGGAAGGGGATTTATGCAAAATATATGACAGTTAAACCTTAAAAGATTTAAAATTATAGATCACAGGATGATAGAAGAAAATTCTATTTAGAACAGAATGTAATAAGTAATTTAGTTTAACTGGAAGTTTATAAAATTGTTAATGGGACAAATCTTTAATTTTTACTCAAAACTGTGAAGGATTCTAGGTCACAAAGAATCTATCATTCATGAACTTTATCTTATGGCAAAAATTCACTATTTAACCTTTTGATGTCCCTTCTAATTTTCGGAATTTAATTTGTTTCAGTAAGCCAGACAATTTAAAGAGGCTTTCTGTGATAAGCAGATGTATACTGAAATATCAGGACTTAGAACAAGTTATTTTTGGTTCTTTACAAATCACAAAGCTAGTGAAGAATAATGGATATTCTCATTTTATAGTGATTCATGAGTTTTTAGAGAAATTCTTTCTCTAAGAGCCTCCTATTTAATTATGCATACTTCAAAAGCAAGGCATTGTTCTTGGCTACCTACCAAAAGTAGATGCTAAGGGCTTATTTTTTAAAACATCGCACACTTGAGTCAGAGGGCATGGAAATATTAATCTGGAGTTCATTTGCAATCATCATCTCCATTGGTTAGTTTTCATAGTTCCAGAAAGTGTTATACAGGCTGTTGAAGGAGAAAAATCACTGGTTCTTACATAGCTGTGAACATTTTGGGCTACAATAACAACTGTCCTTATAATATATGCCCATTGGTGGAATAGTGACACAAAAGTTTTGGGGTTATCCAATTCATGGACTCAACAATAGTTATCCTTGACTGCACAAAACGCAAACAAGATCTGGACAAGATCAAGTCAGTCAAAATCCAGATGGAGGAAGGGCTCATGAAATCCCACCTCCACCTAAGGAGCTTTGACAACTGAAAGTTATTGGGGTAGGGAGAGCCAGTTTTCTGCAGAAAAATGGCTCATGTTCTAGTGAATGGCTCTGTACCCATGAACATAGGAACAATGATCAGATTCAGTTGGCTATTTTTTCAGTTGAAAAGGCTATGGAATTTGAGCAGGAAGTGTTACTGGATCTTGGAAAGGTTGGAAAGGAAATGGGAGGGTGATATGAGCAAAAATTATATACATGTATGAAATTCTAAATGAATGAAAAGTTCATAATAAAAAATAAGGCATGATAATATTTTCTTCCTTCTTTTTTCTCCTCCTTCCTTCCTTTTTTCAAGCACGTCTTATGGTGGGTTTCTTAGCTATGGCCAACACATTGCTATATATCTTACTAAAGTAGTTGAGGAGCATGAATAGAAATTCCATGTGCTTAGCATACCAGCCCCCTCTTCTCCCTACTCTAAATTCCTTGCTCCTTCTGTATATCTCTTCTCTTCTTTCCATCTTTATTCACTTCCTTCAAAAGTTTTATCTTTGCTTTTCAATTGTCTTCTTCCTCCCCAAAACACTATTCTTTTTATAGAGTTACTTTCTGCTTCCTTATTGACTTTTATAATGTTCCTGATTGAAGCTCTTTATGCATGAAATGTAAAATAAACTCAGTACTGAGACATTGTGATATATATATATATGTATGTATATATGCATATATATATGCAAATATATACATATTTATATTAGGTTTATTATTTTCAACTTCTACTGTACATTCTCACACAACTGTGAGATTTTGGATGAAAAGTATTTTAGATTCCTCGTCTCAGAATTATCTCTTTCAGCATTAAAATAATTACTCAATAAATGTAAGACAAATGCTCATTTCAATACTTTCCTTTTTAGTTATTGCTTTCTTTTTTCTGTTTCTAAATATGTTTTCATTCATTAATTTATTAATTTGCTTTATATTCTTATCACTGCCCTTCCCAGTCCCCACTCAAGCACCATCTTTCTCTATTCCCCCTGCCCTTTTCCTCTGAGAGTGTGGAGGCCCCCTGGGTAGCACCCTACCCTGGCACATCAAGTCACTGCAGGACTAGGTACATCCTCACCCACTAAGGCTAGACAAGGCAGCTCAGTAAGGGGAACAGGATCCATAGGCAGTTAGCAGATTTAGGGTCAGCCCCTGCTCCAGTTGTTGGGGGACCTATATGAAGACTAAACTGCACATCTGCTACCTATGTGCAGGGGCCTAGGTCCAGCCTGTGCTTGTTCTTTGGTTGGTTGTTCAGTCTCTGGGAGCATCCAAATGTTCAGGCTAGTTGACTCTGTTCATCTTCCTATGAAGTTCCTATTTCTTCTGGGGCTCTCAGTTCTTCCCCCAACTCTTCTGTAAGCGTTTCCAAGCTCTGACTAATGTTCGGCTATGGGTTTCTGCATTTGTTTTAGTCAGCTGCTGGGTAGAGCCTCTCAGAGGACAGTTATGATAGGCTCTTGTCTGCAAGCATATCAGTATCATTAGTATTGTCAGGGATTGGTTTTTGCCCATGGGATGGGTCTCAAGTTGGGTCAGTTACTGGCTGGCCATTCCCTCAGTCTCTGTTCCATCTTTGCCCCTGCATTTCTTGTAGACAGGACAAATTTTGGGTTAAATGTTTTGTGGGTTGGTTTGTGTCCTTATTCTACCACTGGGGGTTCTGCCTAGCCACAGGAAGTGGCCACTTCAGGTTCCACATCCCTCACTGCTAGGAGTCTCAGCTAGAGTTACCCTCATAGACTCCAGGGAACCTCCCTCTTTACAGGTCTCTGACATGTCCTAGAGATGTTCCCTCTCTGCCAGCTACCAATTTCCATTTACTTTCTCAGTCATCAAGCCCATGTCTCCTGTCTCTCCCCACACCTGATCCTGAATGCCCCCATTCCCCTCCCCATTCTCTCTCTTGCCTAGTTCTCTCCATCTATCTGCATCCTATTACCATTTTATTCCCCCTTCTAAGTGGATTTAAGCATCCTTGCTTGGGCCTTCCTTCTTGCTTAGCTTCTTTGTGTCTGTGCATTGTAGCATGGGTATCCTGTACTTTATGGCTAATATTTATTTCTAAGTGAGTACATACCGTGCATGTCCTTTTGGGTCTGGGTTAAAGTTGGGCGCAGGACATGGGGAAATAAAAGGGTCCCATGTCTGCTTGGGGCTAGTACTACTGTGCTTTGTGGGACGTGGGAAGTCTGGCTGCACCGACCTCACAGAACTGTGGACAGGCATTGGACTGTGAGAAACCACAGGATCCCACTCCCAGGGGTGAGGAAAGGGTACAGTCTAAGGTCTCCAAGGAACTGCCAGAGTCAGGCTTCGACTCTCGGGTACCACAGACTGCTGGGTACCATGGAACAGCTGGTTCTGGGGTCCCTAGGCCTCATGGAAGCCAGGGATGACAGGTTCTCACTCTCGGATGTCCCAGATGCTGCTATATTTCACCAAAGAGCTGAGAACAAGGGAAAAGGGTAGGAGGAGAGTTCTGGCAGTTAGGCTCGTTAGAGGGAAACCTGCTTCACTGCTCTGTCAGATCCTGATGAGTACAGATGGTCCATGGTTTTAAGGTGTGTATTGTAGAAAGGCAGAAAGAAGGAGACTAGAAAAGCAGAGGCCGGCCAGAGGCACATGAAGAGAGGAGGGAGGGGAGGGAGAGAGGGGGGGAGCAAGAGGGCAAGAGAGACAAGAGCTTAAGAGAGAGAGGGGAGGGGCCAAGCAGCCCCCTTTCATAGTGGGCTGGGTTACCTTGCTGTAGCCAGGTAACTGTGGGGGTGGAGTCTAGCCGGAATACCAGGAGCTTGGGACATTGCCCTGTGTGACTGATGGCCACAGGATTATGGAGTTGAGGGTTTGTGGTGTCAGGAGCCCAATGTCTGGGAGTGTAGCTCATGGTCTGTCCCTTGTAGAATGTTTTACTGGGTCTCCTGAGTAAGCCTCTCTCAACCAGAACATTGACTGCCTTTCATGGTCCAACAGGTTAACTGACTCAGGATGGTATTTTCTAGTTCATTTATGATTTCCTTGCATTTAATAGCTGAGTAGTATTCTATTGTGTAAATCTTTGATCTACTTGGACTTGAGTTTTGTGCAAGATGATGAATATAGATATATTTACATTTTTCTCATCCAGATATCCAGTTATAGCAGCATCATTTGTTGAAAATACTATCTGTTTTCCGTTGTATACTTTTGGCTTTGTCAAAAATCAAGTGTCTGTAAGTGTATGGATTTATTTTTGGGTCTTTGATCTGATTCCACTAATTAACCTGTTTGTTTCTATACCAATACTATGCAGGTTTTATTACTATTGCTCTGTAGTACAGCTTGAAATCAGAGATGGTGATACCTCTAGAAGTTCTTTTATTGTATGGGATTATTTTATCTATCTTGGGTATTTTTTATTTGTTTGTTTTTACTTATGGAGTTGAAAATGGCTCTGTTAAGGTCTGTAAAGAATTGTGTTGGAATTTTGACGGAATTGCATTTTGGCCATATATGTTCAGAATGGGGATGTCATCTTTGTGGATTTTTTTGATGAATATGAACTGTCCTTTCTCATTTTTCTTTTGAACCTATTTTACTAGATATTAGAATGGCTACTCCAGCTTGTTTCTTGAATCCATTTTCTTGGAAACTCATTTTCCAGACCTTTACTCTGAGGCAATGTCTATCTTTTTTTTTTTTTTTTTTTTTTTTTTTGCTGAGGTATGTTTCTTGTATGCAGCAGAATGGTGTTTGGAATCCATTGATCTTGAGAGATATTAATAACTAGTGATTTTTAATTCCTATTATTTTGCTGTTGGTGGTGGTAGTGTGTACTGGGTGTGTATAAGAGAGAGGGGGATAGGGAGGGAGAGAAGGAGAGAGAGATTCATTCTCTTTTGGTTTTGTTGGTTTGAAAATTTTAATTTCTTGTGTTTTCCTGGGTGTAGTTAACCTCCTTGGGTTTGGGTTAGAGTTTTCCTTCAAGAATCCTCTGTAGGACTGGATTAGTAGAAAGATATTGTTCAAAGTTTGTTTTTGTCATAGAATATCTTGGTTTCTCTATCTGTGATTGAAAATTTTGCTGGGTATGATAGCCTGGGCTGACATCTGTAGTCCTTTGAGTCTGCAAGATATCTTCCCAGGGCTTTCTGTCTTTTAGAATCTCTGTTGAGATGTAATTGAGGTGTAAGTCTGATAGGTCTGCCTGTATATGTTACTTGGCCTTTTCTCTTGCAGCTTTTAATGTTTTCTTTATTATGTATATTTAGTGTTTTGTTCATTATGTGGTGATGGATTTTTTTTTTTGTCCAATCTATTTGGTGTACTGTAAGCTTCGTTTATGTTTATAGGCATCTCTTTCTTTAGCTTAGAGAAATTTTCTCCTATGATTTTGTCCAAAATATTTTCTAGGCATTTGATCTGGGAATCTTCTTCTATTCCTATTATTCTCAGTTTTTGTCTTTGCATAGTGTCCCAAATTTTCTGGATGTTTTATATCAGAAACTTTTTAGTTTTTGCATTTTCTTGGCTGATTTGTCAATTTCTTCTGTGGTATAATCTACCCCTGAAGGTCTCTCTTTCATCTCTTGTGTTCTCTTGGTGATGCTTGTGTCTGTAGTTCCTCCTCCATTTACTATCTTTTCCATCTCCAGGGTTGCCTTCATTTGTATTTTATTTATTGCTACTATTTCCATTCTCAGGTCAGTTTTATTCATTTCCTTCACCTGTTTGATTGTAATTTCCTATATTTATTTAACAGATTGATTTATTTATTTCCTCTTTAAAGACCTCTAGATGAGATTTAAGGTCATTTTCTTGTTCTTCAGCCATATCTAAGGATAGATGTAATAGCATAGCTGGATTCTAATGGTCCTATATTGCCCTTACTGTTCTTGATTGTGTTCTTGCATTGGCCTTTAGCCATATGTTAGTATCTGGTTAGTATCTGCCTGGCCTGGTAGTCCCTAGTGACAATAGGCCTCTCATTATCCTGGGTGGCTGCAGGCCTTTAGGGAAGTAGGCAGAGCTGTGGCCTGGGTAGTAGAGTGCAGATCCAGGATTGTAGGTGGAGGCGTGGACCAAAAGATATATTGCAGAGGGAACAGGGTAGACATCATGGTTTCTGGGCTTTCTGGGGAACCCAGCAGGCATGAAATTGTTGCATGGGTATCTCACCTGGTTGTCCCCTTTGGCAGCAGGCCTTCAGGAAAGCAGACAGTGTTGTGGGCCAGGGAATGGGGTGCAGATCTGGGATTGCCAAGTTATTGTTTTCTACCTTTCTGTCCAGCAAGAGCTAGGAAAATTTAATCATATTACTTTAAGAATATCTTTAAATTACATGTTTGCTTACTGTTTACATGAGTCTTATTGTATGTGTGTATATGTCATTATGTACATGCAGTGGTTAGAGGACAAGTTGTAGAAGTTGCTTTCCAAGGTATCAAACTCAGATATTTAGGCTTGATGGAGACTGCTTTTACCTGCTGAGCCAACTTGACAGCCCTAACCTTATTTCTTAACTTATTTCTAATGTCATTATGTTGACTTTCAATCTTACTGTCAATTTATTATCCAGCCTAATATACACTTCTATAGTTTTCTAAAAGGCTTTATATTGTATTCTGTATTTTGCTTCATTAAACTTTTCCACCAATCTATTATTCCCATGTTCAGATAATAAAAATATTTTTTATGTTTTGTGATTTTTCTCAACTAAATAATTTTTAATACTTTAGATCTTAATCAACCAGTTGGCATACAGTGAATATATCTTGAATGGAAACAAAGGGCAATACTATGCCCTTAACTTCATACATGCTACCTGCTTCATACTTTTCTTCTTTTCCCACTTTCCTTTTATAATAAACATCAAGATATGCATCAATCAAGCTAGTGAATGCACACACACACACACACACACATATATATATATATATATATATATATATACATACATACATATATACAATAATGAATGAAGATATACAATGAATATGAAATGTAATATCAGCTCTCAAGAGACTGGAATCCTGAGTGAACATGAAGCCATATATGAAAAACTTAGGCACAGTCTTTGCAAATACAGCCTTATTTGTAGGTACATTTTTTTTCTTTTTTTATTAAATGTTTTCTTATTTACAATATCTCCTTTTCCAGGTTTTCCTCCAAAAAAATAAAAATAAAATAAAGTAAGAAAAAAATAAAATAAAATAAGAAAAAAATAAAATAAAAAAAACTGAAACGATACCCGTTCCCTCCCTCCTCCCCCTGCTCACCATCCCACCCCCTCCTGCTTAATGGCCCTGGCATTCCCCTACACTGGGGCATAGAACCTTCACAGGGCCAAGGTCCTCTCCTCCCATTGATGATTGACTTGTCTTGCACATCATGGTTAATGGTAAGTCTTTGGGTTGTGTCTGCTTTAAACTGTTTGCAGATAAATTTTCAAAGACATCAGAAAACATTCATGTCTCAACGACAGAGAAAAAGAATTTGTTTGTTTCTTTGTTTTTTTCAGATGGGGTTCTTCTGTATAAAAGCCCTGGGTGTCCAGAACTAGCTTTGTAGATCAAACCCACAGAGACCCATTTGCCTCTATCTCCCAAGTGCTGGGATTGAAAGCATGTACCACCACATATTGTTTGAAAGTATTTGTATTTAAGGGCTTCTGTTTATCACAGAGTTATTCCAGGATCCATATGCTAAAATATTATCTTCATATGCCATAATGGTACTTTATAAATGCATATGTGGCAATTTTATCTATGAGAAGAAATTTGATGCTCAGCATGTTTTCCTGAAGCATGAGTCATGGGATTACATCTATGGAAAATGCTGGACAAAACATAAATGCTTCCCAGGTTTTCATCTGTAATGCCAAGACTCAGTTATTGGATTGCAGGTGTGTGGTCACTAGGAAGGTGAAAGAAGGTATGAACATCAGTGGAATCCATGGCACAGTGGGACTGGCAAACATATCAGTGTGCATCTTAACCAAGAGACCATGCCTGAAGTAGTCTAGGAGAGAAGTCTTCACCCTGTCTGCTCTCAGTATCCCATAATCTCTGCATTCTCACTATAGTTATTTGGTTTCCACATGTTATTACTGTTCTCTGTGTCTAGCTAGATTTTAGAGTCAAGAGTTTGATTATGTATTAAAAAAAGTAAATTAGAAAAAATTACACTCAGATATAAAAGTAATGACCATGTTCTATAATCTTATATTCAACAAGGGCAAAGAAATAAAAAAAATAGTGTATAACATAATTAATATTTTGAAGTTAAAAGCCCAGTTTGTCAAATTAGTGGAGTATTTATATGTTTATTATATAGACCTGTTAACAACTTGAAAATACAACTTTCATAAATTATCAGTAGAAAATTTAAGAGTGCTAAATTTAGATTTGCTAGTGTTCATAAGAAAGAAAGGATTTTGTGTAATATTAGTAATCATTAATAAGGAGCTTATCACGAACTAGTTGTTATGATGTAGATTATAAGGGGTAAAATATACTTAGTGATATGAGTTAAACACACAGGATTATTTAATATACAGATTTAATATATTATGTGTGTGTGAGTATGTGCATGTGTACTGTGTAAATGTATACATACCTATGTGCATAATAATTTGGAGGCCAGAAGTCAACCTTGGGTGTAATCTTTTAGTTTATGTTTACCTTGACTTTGGAGATAGAGTTTTTCATTGGACTGAGCTCACCAAATATATTAAACTAGTGGGCCACTGAGCCTCAGCAGACCTGCTATCTCTCTCTCTTCAGTAGAAAAACAACAAGCATACATCATCAATCTGGCAGTGGATATTGAATTGCAGGTTCTGCTTTCCTAGGTAAACCCTTTCCCAACTAACTTATCTTTCCAGAATAGCAATATTTGTTGATTTAAATTTTGTGATATTGCTAGATCCTCAGCCATGAAAAAATAATTTAATTCTGGGAAGTATGGGATGTGACAAAATATTCCTGTCTCATTTAAAGTAATAAAATAGATACATCTTATTTGGAGAAAAAAGTCCAATGATAAAGATGTGTTGGATCTAAGCTTCAATAATGACTGAGTATGTTAGGCATG
>JADRCC010572064.1:0-14924 GCA_019843855.1 Hylomyscus alleni
CATGGGGTGTTTACTCTCCTCCTTGAAGGCTCTATCAGCTAGCTGCTTCTCCTAGTTACACACAAGATGTGCTGGTTCTCTACAGCCAAGATAGTTCTTCTCAAGGCTTTCTTATTTCTGTACTCCTATCCCTGGGCTCCTGATACTAAATTTCCATTTCATACTCCCCTGGGATTAAGGGACATTAGTAGAACTGATCACCTTTTTCTCCCGAACAAAATATAGCTGCGGAACTCACAATAAAATTTAAGTTCCAGTTAATTCTTTTGACTCAGAAAAAGTTTGTCAGTTCTCAGAATAAAGAAGGCTAAAGAGATTCCAACAACTGTTCAAGTGCATTCTTGCATGTGTGCATGCAGAGGCATTTGGATTCAGATGATTATGTATACCTTTGTAACACACCATATAAGGATGTGCTTTTAGATAACAGAGCTATATGGGTCATATTGTGTGTTGAAACTTGAGATTACATAGAAATGATGCACATCACTGTCTGGGGGTAAGTGAAATTCTTTACAAGCACAGAGGTCTGCCTATAGATGTTACTAAAAGCAGTGCCATGTGCTAGGTGGACTGGACTCCAGTGCTTTCCTACCCTTGAGTTCGTGTCTGAACTGCTGCTCTGACAACTCGCTTAGGTGGCTCATTTTCTTTATATCTTTTCTACAAGTACGTTAGAGTTTGTTATCTTGGAAAACTCATCCCTAGAGTAGACAGTTATTTTTCTGAGATTTATATTTTGAGGTTTATGACTTCTGCCCAAAATTTAAGAAGGAATAAATATATTAGTAAATATATTAGTTAATAATAATGCTATTATATTAAGAGTAATAATTATTTGGTGGTGATCAGTGTGTGGATAATTTTTTTGCACTTTATTTTCATTAATATTTCTCTAAAATTTACAGTATTACCTTACTATTTTAAAAATGATTTTCAAGAGCAGAAAGGCAGATCCCTTATTTCTGAAGTGTTATTAAATGTTGTTTTTCCATTTATTTTGTTTCTTCATATATGCAGGAAATCAATGTGTAGCAGTCTCCTCATTTCCATTTGATTCTCCTTCACTGCATAGCAGAGACTTCTCAATACTTCAGCCCATTTTTGCTAACCTGTTGCAGAAAACACAGAATGGGGCTTGGGAAGATGGTTCTGCTATGTGGGCCTGAAGACCTTACTTTGGTATCATGGTGTAACGAGAGAACTGACTCCTGAAAGTAGACCTTGGCCTCTATTACAAACACACACACACACACACACACACACACACATGAATAACAAATAAAGAAATTAAAATAAAATATTTTTATGCTTATGTTGAGACACTAGCACAGAGACAGGATGAGTTCCTAGGAGAGGGCCTAAGATCAGCGACGAGGATGATAAAAGGTAGGTTCAGGGATAACAGATTTGTTCACGTCCTTTTTCTGACCACAGATTCTTGTCCTAGTGCTGAACTTAGAAAATTCCTGAGAATGTCTTCTTAAAGAAAATAGCCTTCGTAGTAAATTACTAAGAAAATATACTCAGTGTATGGGTGAGAGCAGTGATTTAGGCTAGAATGTTACTTTTATTTTTATTAACATGAGGTAATTATTTTTGTTATTGATATTTGGCTTTTGTCTTACCCAGGAATAAACACAGGACTTCACACATACCAGGCGAACATTCTACAACTGACCGACACCTCTAGCTTCTACTCACCTCTGAAATTAAGAAATCTTTCAGTCATTTGGCACACTTTCCTGGGAACTTGGATGATCTAGTAAAGTTTCATGCCCTTAGTATGACCCACAGCCTCAGAAAACACCCATAAAATGATTTTGTTCTACAAATCAACTAGATTCTGAGCTATCAAAAGACAGCAATGGAAGATTCATCATATTTTATCTCTCAGTATTGAGCCTGGACATATGAGCCTTTAAAATGCTTATTTCCTAATTATACATTGAGTTATGATGTGAGGAAAGGTTTTTTTTTTTGTTTGTTTGTTTTTGTTTTTTTTTTTAAGTGTTGTGTATTTCTACCCTTGCCTTTGCCTTTGTACTTTTCTCAAAGGCTTACCTAGTATGGCATACTGGTTAGTTGGTTGGTTAGATAGTATCTACAGGACAGTTAAAGCCTGGCTGCAGAGCAAACACAAGCAGGTATTTTGGAACAAGTGTGGGGGAAGGGCGGTTTCAGAACATAGTCAGAACTTAGTTCAGCTCCCCTCATCAGCATGCCTTTGTACTGGGGAAGGCTTAAGTTCTTCAGCTGGAGTTCCCCTTGGATGGGGCTAATTGCATTCTTCTCATTTTCCTTTTTAGTGCCTCAAGTGGACCATTCAGAACTGCTGAGGTCACCCTCTTCTGGTAGTTATTCTGAACACTTTTACATCATTAACATCCTACATGACTTGGGATTACATTCAGAGAACTAAGTCACTTACTCCTGGAAGGGACTCTTGTAGACTAATCCCCCACTAATACTCTGAATTCTTCAACTCTTGAGTTAGCATGTGTCCTTTCTTTGACCCCTGTATAGCTCATCTTTTCTGTAAGAGGACTGGGGAAGAGAATCCTTTTAAAACAATTCTAATACTAAAATGACTTACAGTGTCCTTAATAATAGCTTGCACTGCATCATCAGACACGATTACTGCATACATAGGTAGTAGTCGACTCAGGTAGCTAGATAAACCAACACTGAATGAAGTCCCAGAACCTAAAAACTCACCCAGAGCTTGTAAGTTTTGTTACCTGAAACCAGTCATTTACTCACATGGAAACTTTGTTTCTCCACTGCCCTAGGAATTATGATTTGTGTATTGGAAAAAATAAAGAGCATTAACAACTATGCCCATGGTAGCTAACAGAGAGAGTCATTTATGCAATATCTCAGTAACAAAATGTTTTTGTTAAGATCAATTATAAGGGGGCATTCTGTGTATGGTCAGCAGGCATATAGATTTAGTAAATCAAATGTATAATAATCTCTGCTCTCACCGACTCTGCCCTAGATAAATGCTATCCATTTATACCAAAAGAAGGACATACCCTGCTACATAGAGTTCTCTTGAAAAAACAAAAGGTTGTGTGTCGATGTACTGGGTAGGACTATCTCCATTTTTCATTAATTTATTTTAGGTGAACCAGCCATGAATTCACTATCATAATCAAACAATTCTGACAGTTGGGCTGTCTTCTTTTACATCACAGCCCAGTTATTACATTATTTTCAGTCTAAGTAAATCTCCGAAATCCTACCGGAAGAATCTCAGTGCCAGCTAGAGAATAGGAATTTCTTGTTGAAATTTCTTTAGACTAAATGGTAATGATAATTTAAGATCAATCCGGAAAGTCCTCCAAAGCTTGCTTGTGATGACTGGAAACATTCACACATCTAGAAACACTTTTCCTTTTATTTGTAGGATATATTATCACTATTACCAAAATAATGTAGTAACACAAAGAAAAATGGTTACAGGAGTAAATAAAAAAACAAACAACAACCACAACAAAATACCTGGATGTAACAACTTCTAAATCAGTGGGCTTCATGAGTGAAAAATTATAATTGTGTTACAATTTAGCAAAACCACTAGGGACTGATTGTAATTTTGTTTTTAAAATTCTGAGTTTACATAAGACCTTGAGTTTCCTCATAGGAAGTCAATAAGTGAAGTATTGATTAAGGGCTGAGGAAACTGGAGAGCAGTATCTCAGACAGGCATGATGACAACAATATGCAGAGTCTGCACTCCACAGGAATGACTCTGCAAGTGACAGAAGAGCCGTTACTGTTAGCGAAGGTGTGGACAGTTGATTTCTGTGCAATATGCATTATAGCATGTTCTTTCTGGCACGCGTTCACCATCACATCTGATTAACAAAGAGAAATAATTCTCTAAGCTGTTAGGTCGGCCTTATTATGTTATTCGGCAAACATCAGCCTGGCAATCATTTCTGACTTTAATTACAGTAATGATAGGCAAAGATATTCATAGACTAGAAACTTCTGCTAAGGCAGAAGCAATCCTGAATTACTTTGGTAATTGTATTGCTGTTTACCATACAAATAATTGAAAGAGCCTTCAGAAACAGTTGTGTGTAGAAACAATTGTATTTGTTAATGTTCTTCTCATTATTGTGATCAAGTAGCTGACATAAACAGCCTAAGGAGGAGTTTGTTTTGGCTCACAGATGCAGGGTGCAGTCCATCATGATGGGGAGGGTGTGAGTAGGAAAGTGAGGCACTCCTCACGTTGTATATCCAGCCAGGAACAGAAGGATGCTGGTGCTCTGGTCACCTCCTGATGTTAATTCTGTAGGACTACATCTCATGGATGGTGTGAGCACATTCAGGGTGGATCTTCATCAAAAATACAGGCTGATGTTGACAACACTGGAGTCTTTGAAGATGCCTCTTGCAGTGGAAGTTAGCTCTTTTATGTTTTGAATCATTATGACTGTCAGTGGGATCCTAACCTGGGCCATTACTATTCTTTGGTACCTGCTGGAAAACAGTGGCTTAACATTTGCAGCACTTTTGAGTTGAGAGACTCTAAATAGCAAGAATTTTAGGGGACCGAGTTCATATAAGAGTATTAGGGATAAACAGAAAACAAAGATGGAGAGAATCAGATCAAAAGATCTTCAGATCCAAGAGTCAGCCTGTCAATGTGTTCTCTAATGTTTCTTTTTGTCTCATTTACCCGAAGACAAGTGTTAGCTTGGCAAGCAAGATTTCCAGGGTGTAATTGAAAAATCACTCTTCATGCCTAGTTGAGCCAGGAGAGTCTCAAGTTTGAAAGACAGAAGACAGCTGACGAATGCCACTAAAGAGAATGTAAAGATACTAATATTTTCTAACAAAGGTGCTAAAAACAGTTGTCCTTTTATCAAAAGGGTAAAGAAAAACCCAACAAAACAGAAAGAACCAGCAAGCACTTACAAACCCTCATATCCTTCTAGGCAGTTCTGCATGTGGCTTTGTCTAGGCTACTTGGCTACTCTCAGCCTTCTTTGCTGTTTGACTCAATTTGAGAATGGCTCTCAGCTTTTCTCTTGAGAAGGGAGGGACCTGATGAATCTTGTTAGTTTCAGGGGCTTCCTAAAACTATCTTGAGTTGTTTTCTTTCTGTTTTAAGGAACTTCCCTGCAAGATGAAATGTTTCTTACAAGCAACTACTACACAGTGTATACACATGGCCACATTTCAATAACTGGAGAAAACTCCTTAGTTCTTTCTGGAAGTAATGGAGATCAAATCCCTACATTCAGCTTGGTTTGCTCAGTTAGAATGTAAGTTTGCAGCATAATAGGAACTTGACTGAAGGGAGTCCAAAGACAGGAATAAAGATTTCATCACCTGAATTGATCTTGCCCTTTTAGTTAGGTTTACTTTCTAATTTTATCTAGTTTTTTCCGTTTTTAAAGTTTATTTGAAATATTTTGTACATATTTCTGGCATATAGCATAATATTTCAATGTATGACCATGGTACATAGTAATTTGGTCAGATTCTTTGGCAAATCTATCACCTCAAATAGGTTTTGCTCAAGAAAATTCAAATCTTACTCGAAGATATTTTGAAATACTTAACTGAATATTGTTAGCCATGTACTGCTGTGCTTATGAACATTAGAATTTATTTCATCTGTCCAGATGCCCATTCGCCTATTAATGTACTTATAATTTATGATTTATAATCACAGGATAAACACAGCAGTCTATATATCCTAAGAATCAGAGGTCAGAAGAAAGCCTTGAATTCCTTGGAACTAGTTTTAACCAGTGGCTATTGATTAAGATAACCACAGGGTTGTGAGCTGTCCTGTAGGTACTGGGGATCAAACCGGGGTTCCTTGGCAGAGCAGCCTGTGCTTTTTATCTACTGAGTAGTCTTAAGTCCAGGAGATTCTCTCTTAACCAATTTGTGTGGGTGATTTACTCTTTCTAACAGTAGAAACATCGTGGTAACTTTTTAGAAGGTAAAAGAAACTTTATGTCCACTAGTTAGCAAGTCCCCCCTCCCCCTTAGCACTTAATAACCCATCATTCTTCTGATACCCCAGGTGAGTGGTCGTGCAGGACAGCTCTCTGTGACTTACTTATTTTGCCTAACAAAATTTCCTCAAGATCCATCCATATGGCATGGATTTCCAAATCCATTCAAATAATATGTCAGAATTTTCTACAGTAATTTTCTATACATTTCTATAGCCATCACTCCATCAACGAGCCTTCGTTTTCATATCTTAGCTATTGAATATAATGCTATAATGAACACCATCTGGCTAAAATTTCTTTACGGTCTAGAGATCAATTCCTTCATATGCTCAAAGGTATGTATACTTCATTATAAGGTAGATTTTTGAGTTATATCTTTAAAATATGCCGTGTAATTTAGAAAATGACTAGTCTATTTTACAATTCTGTTGATTAAATTTTGAAAGGGCCTGACTTTTATACACCTGAGTCATTGTGACCAGACTGTTAGATACCTGAATTAGTTACTCCTTCTCAGTGTGACCTGACAGAAAATAACCTAAGGAAGAAAGATCTTTTATTTTTGCTCATGAAAGCATAGGCTTTCAATTCTGGGGAGCTGGGTACTTTGGCAGTGAAAGTTGTTCATGTGTTAGTGGGTCAAGAAGCAGACAGACTGGGAAACAAGTATCAAACTCATGATCCCCTGAGAGACATTATACAGACAAAGCATAACAAAACCTAATATTTGTATAGCACTGAATTGCATTTATACTAATCATCTCATCCAGTGCATATAAAATGTATGGTATATAAAAATGCTATGACTGTGATTTCCACTTTTGATAAATATGTAAATAAGGAAGCTCAGAAATGCCAGGAAATGTGTGTAGGTCCTCTTGATTAGTAAATGCCACAGGAGGGGTGTCTCCTCCCAAGAGCTATCTTCAAAATGAGTGTGTGTGTGTGTATGTGTGTGTGATATAATGTTTCATAAATCATAATTCTTTTGTCAATAAATTTTCAGAGTTGAAATACATTTTTAACTATATACTAACTTTAAAATCCTATTTCTTAGAAGCAAGCCAGTATGCAAAGAGGACAGTTTTCCTAAAATACCCTTTATATGATGACTTAACACAGATTTGAAGAGCAGAATTAACATGTGATAGAATAATGGTAGGGTAAGTGACAGAAATTATTTTCAGCTAAAGAAAATTAATTTTAAGGGCATAGTAATCTAATGCATGAATACTATTATCCCACGTTCACCTATGACTGTAAACTAGTTTAAATTTGGATCATCATAATATGTCCTAGAAGAAGTTGGAGTTGTTACTAATAGTTGTTTTAGAAACTCAGCTTGGCTTATTAGAATAAATATAGTATTAGTATAAATGCCGAATGACCATACATTGTAGAGTCCTGCTACCTTTCTTTAGACAACTGCTGTGTATTATTATTATTGGGTGGAAAGGCTTTATTTTTTTTACTGGATATTTTCTTTATTTACATTTCAAATGTTATCCCTTTTCCCAACTGTGTATTATTTTTATCTGTAAGCAACCAGTTAAAATAGTGCTTGATGCGTCCTTTGTCAGTCTGGGAGTATTACAAATGATGGAGAGAACTTACTTGAGGATTTGAGGTGGTAGAACTTTTTCTAATTTGCTTGCAGGTGAAAGCATAATATGCCTAATGCTGCCAGGATACAGAAGCCCCCGTAGATGTCAAAGAAAACACAAAACCTATTTTTATAAGTTTATTAAAAAAAATTCTCCCTTTTATAAAATTTAGAATTTTTGCTTATCAAATAGAGTATTTAACATAAAGTGAATTTTCTGTTTACACTACATGTGTCTTTTTCCTTTTCAATTAAAAACACAAAGGTTGTTATGATAAAGGTAAGACCACGGGATTTGTCTTCATCAAGCATCTATCACTGAAAGCATGTCTCTACGGGGTAAACTAAAGAGAGAAGCCAGGTAATTCAAAGTGAAAGAATGTGTCCACTTGCCGGTCTGGCTTACCCTACTAGATCTAACTTTTCAGAAACTGAATGATGGGCTTTAACCTGTTCCTGGCTGTGGATGTAGCTTAAGGACTTGAGATCTGAGATGCTAGCTAGGCTGACCTGCTCTTCTTAAAGGAACCCATAAGGGTACACATTTGGATTTTGAGAGCAGGACATAGTTTGAAGAATAAATTGTCTATCACTGTTTCCATAGGTCCCATTCAAACAAACAGAATGTTGGAAAGATTCTGCTGTCACAGCCAATGTTTAATAGAGACAGGAGGGAATAAAAAATGAAAATATTATTTCTAAATTTACATTTTGTCTTGCCTCAGTCCAAATTCTTATTGCTAATGCAATCCAAAAATATACTTAAGGGCTCACCTGTGCTGCCACTCCACTGTTGTAAACATTTTACTGAAATGAATCGGTTTGTTTCTGACACAAGTTTCCTTTGGAATTAATCAAAAATACTGGGGATATAGTAACTAATTGGCCTTACACATATCTCTCTTCATTTGTTCTCTTTTTCCCCCTTCTGTGACCTTTCCCTCAGAGATCATGAGCAAAAGTTTGGATCCTGTGCTTCTGGCCCCCTCCTCCCCTAACATCTGTGTTCCCTTAGACTATGTCATTTCTATTAACATATAATATATCTCTATGTGACTTTATGTGACTATACAAAAATCTAAGAAGCACAAAGTATAGAAACCATACATTAGCTTTCAATGACTGTTTTAATTCACTTAATATTGTTGTCAAAAGTTGTATTTGTTTTTCCCAAAATGACATGACTACATCCTTCTTCATGGAGGAATAAAACATTCCATTGTGCATATAAGTCACATTTTCCTCATCCTTTCTTCTGTTGATGGCCATATAAGTTCAGTTCAGTTCCATAGTTCAGTTATTGTGAAAAGTGCTATAAGCATCGATGTATAAATGAATCCCTGATGTGTTGACTTGACTTGGAGTCGTTCTGATAAGTATTCAGTAGTAATATGGCTGGGTTATATGATAGCTATACTTCTATTTTTTTTTTGTGTGTGTGCAGTTTCTTTCAGAAACCTCTCTATTATGTAGACAATGAGAACTCTGATATGATACTGGTGGGATGTATAGTTCTCCAGTATCTATCAGGTTTCAAGGCAGTTTAATTTTGAAAATTTCAGCTTTCCTAGGACTGAAGGTAATAACATAGCAAAGAGCATAGGGAAAAACAAACTGGAATTCCATTGAATCACCTAGGGAACTTTTAAAATTGAAGATGACTTTGCTAGAGTTTCCAACTTAGGAGATCAAATGTAGTCTGGGTATTTGTAATTTTCAGAACACTTTGAAGGTTCTAACAGATGTACATATTTGATAGCATCTATAACTCTAAATCCACAAAACATTCACAAGTGCTTTTTATTCTGACCTAAAAATATAAAAGGCTTAAATAGCTCTAGTGTTTTTTTTTTTTCCTGCATTATGTGTATATTGGCCTTTGTTGAAATTTCTGTTTCGTATACATTATATGCCTCTCTCTTTTGAGAGAGAGGAGAGTGGTGGTAGTGACGAGAAATGGAAGGTTGTTGTACATCTTTGATGTGGTAACAGGCAGCCAGGCTCCCCAGACACCTCGATAATGATGAGTGATGGCAATATACTCAGCTTACCATCATTTTCTCCATTAAGTCCCTTTGTTGTTTAGGCTTTGTTCTCAAAATTATAGATTACTTTGTGAAGTTATTCTCACTGATGGGTGAGTGGCACCACACATTTTAAATTCATTTGTACTGTTAAAAATTTAACTTTCTGTTTTATTTCATAGATAATATTTTCTATTTCTCTAGTGATAGATTTAACCTTTTCTTTTGGACATTGGTATTAGGTTTTGTTATTTATTTATTCATTCATTTATTTATTTTTTGCTGAGCTGTCTCTAAATTTTTATTCTTACTATTTTATTTACAACATGTTTGACTACATGAGTCTGAGATATCCTGACTTGATCGATTCTAGAAATGTTTTGAAATGCTGACACTCTATTTTCTCCCTAGAACCTAAACTATATGTGTACTTAACTGTATCACCTTAAGTTTCATGTCTTCCTTTTTGTCTTTCATATTTTAAGTCCTTATTTTGGGGATTTTTAGTTCAAGCTTGCAAAAACCACCATCTTTTCAGCCACATATATCTGGTGTTCAATCTGTCCATTGAGTTTTTAATGGTCAGGCTATGCTACTTCCAGAAATTATGGGTTATAATCATCTCAACTACTTATTTTATTATTATATAATTTGTAAACTTTGATTCCCTCTTATTTCATAGTAAGTTTACATAAATAATCTAATAATCATATAAGTAATGTATTTCAAGGTTAGATTCTTTTTGATTGCTGGCTTTCTATCTCTAGTTTATAGTGGCATTTCTACATATTTACGTGTGTGTGTCTATATGTATGTATGTGATTATACATGTATTGTCTCTGTGTACTTCTATTTTTGTTTATTTGTGTGCATATTTATGTATATATGTATTTCTGTGTACTTGTCTGTGTATGTTTATGTGAGTGAATCTCTATCTCTCTGTCTCTGTCTCTGTCTCTGTTTCTCTGTCTCTGTCTCTGTCTCTCTCTCTTTCTCTCTGTGTGTGTGTGTGTGTGTGTGTGTGTGTGTGTGTGTTAGGTCCACTGAAACATTATGTCTTTGGAGCTTAAATTGTCATACATTTGCATCTGACAGTTTGATACTGAGGTTACTATGAGACTGATAACTAGTCCCTCCTAGAGTTTTGTGGCTACCAAAAAACTCTATCGATATTAACTCACAATTCAAACTTATATGAAGAGTGGCCTGTGGTTCTGAAGTAATCTATTTTATCATTTATCACATAGACTTAGATTGAGACTCAGTTTTTCATGTTATTGCTGAGGAAATGGTTTCTGTTTCTTTCTTTTCAAATTTTATGGTGCCTAGTTTTATGAAAGTAGCTCAAACATGACTTCTCACCTAGCACAGTTCTTAAGATGCATCTTCTATTCTCTATGTGGGCACTTACTCTTCCACTGTAAATCAACAGCATTGACCAAATGCTCTTGGGAAGGCTGCTGGCTGTAGAACTCACTTAATTAACAGCTTATGATTTTCTCTGTCTATTGATTCCATCTGTCTAAGTCACTGTTCTTTCAGGGTGTTTCTTCAAGCATTCTAGTTAATTCATCCATACATTTTAAATACTTTTGAAGTATAGCCTAAGAATTTTAAATGTCTTGTATAAATAAAGAAGGTTCGGCTAGCTAACCCATCATATTTCTATAAACAGTGATTCCATTTTTACTTTATAATTAAAAAATATTTTTCTTTTCTATTCTTATTTCATGTCACAGACCTTTGGATCAATCAAACAAAACAAGAATAGGCAAAAATCTTAAAGTAAATATCTTCTAGTATCTTCACTTTTTATTCCTAATTTGGTAACTTATACCTAGAGAAGTTTTTCCAAATGAATGTTCTCTAAGTCACACATTTGTAGTTACATAATAACATAAACTGAGAACTACTGGCTTAAACAGAATATCAGATTTCTTCATGGAAGAGATAGACAGGTTTATAAGATGCCAGAGAGCTTGAACATCTTCAGGCATCACTGAGCACTAGTCAGAAGCCTGGTACTCTTGAGATGCACATCAAGGAGAACAAACATAGAGATTAGGCTTTCTCAAGGCTACGATGAGAGTCAGTAACAGAGCGAAGGCTGAAATCCAGTCCCCTTTATGATCACAATGGTACATTCTGTAAACAGCTGCTTGTGAATCTATTTTCAGTAGAACCCTATCAAACTAAAATGCATGTAGTATCATTCTCTCTTGAAAGCAACCTAACAGTATGCTCCAGGAATGGGGCTTCAACTTGAAACAACACCTACCTACGGCACCCATGTCTGATGTTTAAGAGTGTGTGCCCTCTCCTATGGTACCCATGTCTGATTTTTAAGAGTGTGTGCACTCTCCTGTAATCCCAGATGTGGTTGACAGGGGACAAACTTTCAAGAACAAGCTGTGAGAAAAACCTTTTTTAAAAACCATTTTTGGATTCCCACCAGCAGAATGTGCACAGTTCCTGACTGTTGGTGTAGTCTTCCTTCTATTACAGAAAATGGACTGTGGGAGCATGGGAAGATAAAGTGCAATGTTATTTACATTTTTGTGCCAAAACATTATGAAGTGAACTAGTCAAACATGCTGAGCCAGTGCAGCATATGAAAATTAATAGGAACATTTTGAATATGTGATCTTTTACTTGAAACAATATAAATGAAAAGGGTTCTGTTGAAGGGCTTTCTTGACCTCTTTTAAATGTTTCTTCTTCTTTTCTTAACACTCTCTGTTGTTTATAATAACCCCTTTGGATCTTAGGTCTAAAAATTCTTTCCTTTTAGAATTTCATTCTTTCTGTTTGTCTGTGTACAACAAATACCTTTCATGGAAAAAAGTACAGTGCCTTGAGCCCATTAAGTCAGTTAGTAAGGATGTCTAATAGCTTTTGAGATAGGGCAACAGGGTGAGCATTGGGTTTGGAATTCTGGTGTTGGCGTTTCATTTGGTCATCAGTCAGCTAAAGGGAAAAGGTAGGTATAAAGACATTCATAGGGGTTGAGAACTAAGACAAGAACTTCCAACTGGAGGCTAAGGAGGAATTCAGGCATTTCTGGGGGAAATGATTTATAAGAGGATGTATTAATCTTGTTTTTATTTTTTCCTGTTTCTGTGATAAAATACTAGGCAAAGGCAGTTTAAGAGAGAAAGGGTTCATCTAGGTTACAGTTCCAGGGTACAGAACATCACAGCCTGGCAATCCAAATGGCAGGAGCCTGAAACAGCCTACTAGAGTACATCACGATCTGGAAGCTGAAATGTATTAATGGATGCCTACTTTCATCTCCCTTTCTATAAAGGCCAACATCCTAAACCATGCAATGGAACTACTCAGTGGGCAGGTTTTCCCATATCAACTAACTTGTTTAAAACATAGTCGTATGCCACACTAGCATGCCCAGTGGCTAACCTAGACAATCTCATATACGTGGGTCTAGAGGCCTGTTAGTTATTATAGATCATGTCCACTTAATAAAACTATCCATCAATCATCACAGAGGGCAACTTGGTAGTCTTTGTACTAACAAGAAGTATGTTATGAAGAATTGAAAATGAGAGAAAAAACTTAGAACATTGAATCAATGTCAGATACCAGGTTAAGTACTATACATATGTGACCTTATTCTGAAATTTGTACCCCAACTGCTAGGAGGCAGCTTTATTAATCATTTCTGTTTTACAAGTGAAGAATAATAATAATAAAAAACAACTTTCTTTTCTTTCCCCAAAATTTTGCATCATAGATAATAGATCATCAATTCAAATCCAACTTTTTTGACACCACGCCCCTAGTTTTAATTCGCAGACTACATTGCTTCTAGGAAAGATGTGGCCATAGATTCCATGTTTTTAATATTTCAGATGTTTTAGGGGAAGTTTGGCTTTGTGCTACAATTCTAAACTTGTAAAGCACAGGAATTCAAGAGTTCCAAGAGTCCTGGCGTGAAGCAAGTCCTGAGAGAGGACAGTGGTGAGCGGAGGAGAGCATTAGCTGGTGACTTGGTCTCTGAGGGTGAGTCAGAAACCTGTCATTCAGATCACTTGCAGAGGGACCTGTCTTCACAGGAATGTGAACAATGTATTAAGAGTGAATCACAGACTTTATGGAAGAGCATCTTCTCCTACTTATATTTTGCAGAGTAGTGGTGGGATACATAGAACTGTTGGGTTAAATTTTCCTATGTTCAGTATGGTAGAGTGAATTCTTGACTCCATTGTATATTCGAGTCTATGCATTCTGTAGAGTATATATTAAATAACATAGCATGGAATTGATTTTTAAGCCCCTAAAACTGGCTATTAAAAGTGAGAATTAAGTTATAGTATAAAATACATTTTATAGTCACACCAGTAATTCTAATTTATGCACTTGCTTTGTTTGTACACAAAATCTACATACTGGGAAGTCCAGATTAATTGTTGCTTTTCATTTTGGAAAATGACCAATCTATCCTTTGTAAAAGCCTTCAAATATTTATATTTTTCTCTGACAATCTCTTAACCTGCTCCAGTTAACTCTCCTCTGAACCTCTTTTCTCCTCCTCCCACATTCACTCTCTGGATTATTGGATCTCAAAGTCGCTGTGGACATTTCTGCAGCTGCTTTATCTTCTTCAGACAAGTGCTTAATGGGAAGTGGGAAGTGAAGTGGGAAATGCCTGTAGAATTTTAGGCCTTTTAATGCTTAACTGCTCCCCATATGATTGTTTCTTATGGATCAAAATATGTAAAATTCACATATTTTTTTGCAAAATTCACAACCTAGAATGCAAGGACTTGATAATTAGGAGTTGGGTGACCCTCCCTGTCTTTCCTGGCTCATAGATTCACATTGCACATACTAACTCCTCTGATATAGCTCCATATTTTTTGCAGTGCTGAGCTTTTATGATATTTTCTCTGCTTAAAGTGGGTAACCTCCCAACATGCACCATGGGATCCTGTCTCCCTCACATAGAATTCAGGCATGTGTCCTTCTGAGAAAATCATCAGATCTACATTAATTCTTTAACCTACCCTGTTCTTTTTTTTTATTAGATTTTTTTTTTATTTACAATATCTCCTTTCCCAGGTTCCCCTCCCCCCAAAAAGAAAAATAAAATAAAAAACCAAAAACTAAAACAATACCCTGTTCCCTCCCCCTTCCCCCTGCTCACCATCCCACCCCCTCCTGCTTACTGGCCCTGGCATTCCCCTACATTGGGGCATAGAATCTTCCCAGGGCCAAGGGCCTCTCCTCCCATTGATGACTGGCTTGGACATCTTCTGCTATATGAATGCTACTGGAGCCATGAGT
>JADRCC010572067.1:0-11767 GCA_019843855.1 Hylomyscus alleni
TCCTCCTCCTCCTCCTCCTCCTCCTTCTCCTGGCCTATTTTTATAATTATTATTTTTGTGTATTTGTGCTTGTGTGTGTGTGTGTGTATGTGTCGGGTGAGGTATATGCACTTGAGTACAGGGTCCAGAGACACTGGATACCCTGGAGCTGGAGTTAAAAGTAGTTGTGACCCACCTGACATAGGTGCTAGAAACCAAATGCGACTCCTCTCTAAGAGTACTATGTACACCTAGCATGCCCAGCACTTGGGATGCAGAGGCAGGCAGATCTCTGTGAGGCAGATCTCTGTGAGTTCTAGATCAGTCTGGTCTACAAATTGAGTTCCAGGACAACCAGGGCTGTTAGAGTTAAGCCTGTCTTGAAAACAAAAACAAAACAAATAAACAAGAATAGTATGTACCCTTAACTTTTGAATTATCTGTCAAGGTTCCAATTTCATTTATTCTTTTAAGATTTATTTTTATTTGTATGGATAGTTTGTCTCTGTGTATATATGTGTATCATGTGCATACTTGGTAACATCAGGGGCCAGAAAAAGACTTCAGATTCCTTGAAAAGGAGTTACGGTTATGAGGTTTCCTGTATATATTGGGAACTAAACCTAGTTCTCTGTAAGAATAGCAAGTACTCTTAACCCCAAGCTATCTCTTCAACCTCACCTAATTCTTAAAAATAGTCATTTATTTGGTTTACTCTGCATAGTCCTGGCTGTCCTGGGACCCCCTTTATAGATCAGGCTGGCCTCAAACTCACAGAGATCTGCCTGCCTCTGCCTCCCAAGTGCTGGGATTAAAGGCATGAACTACCACTATGAGCATTTATTTGGTTTTTTGAAACAGGTTTTCACTTTGTAGCCTCTGGCTGACATGAAACCAGGTTTCCCTGGAACTTATAGAGATTCTTTTGCCTCTGCCTCCTGAGTTTAGGGATTAAAGGCATGAGCCATTATACCTGTCTCCTGCTTTATTTTTAGAGAAGAATCAAGCATAGATTTATTAAGGGAAAGTGAGGTAAATTCCCAAGCATGGGAAGGGTTCTAAGGGAGAAATACTGAATGTGTGTTTACTCCTTGTAGTTCTCTGAATATCTCAGGTTTTCATTGGATAAGGTGTTTTGCCTAAATCTATATTTGTGCAATACTTGAGCACCTAGTGCTCACAGAGGCCAGGAGAGAACATTGAATCCCCTAGAACTGGAGTTACAGACAGTTATGAGCTGCCATGTGAGTGTTGGGAATTGAACCCTGATCTTCTGGAAGAGCATCCAGTTCTCTTAACCACAGACTCATCTCTCTAGTTCTATCTTATTTCCTCTGTATAATGTGTGTTTGACAAACATTTCATTTTTTTTTTTGTGTGGTTTTTCGAGATAGGGTTTCTCTGAGTAGCCTTGGCTGTCCTGGAACTCACTCTGTAGACCAGGCTGGCCTTGAACTCAGAAATCCGCCTGCCTCTGTCTCCCAAGTGCTGGGATTAAAGGCGTGCGCTGCCGCCACCACCCGGCTCAAGCATTTCATTTTTTCATTCTTTAGCAGGGTATCCAATATGCAACCTGCCAGGTTATTAAAGTAAACATATTTTTATGACATTAAGACATAACTATCATTTGCAAAGCCTTGCTCTAGAACTGGTTGACCAAATTACAAATAAATTAGTAAATAAAATATCACACACACATCATATGATGATGTGTCCACGGGCATAATAATGTCATAACAGTTATGGTAGTAACCCATCATTTTCTGCTTGCTTTGAGGCCTGTGTCACAGGAAGGACTCCATTCTTGGTAAAACCTGGGGTAAAAATCCGTGGTTGGCAGACAATAGGCCACAGAGGGCAACCTACTACTGTTTTGTTAAATGGACATGTAGCCAAGCTGTCTTCTAAATATTTATGCTTACAAACATAGATTAGTGCTGCTCTCAGCCTTGATCAGCTAGCTATACATCCCCCGCCAAGCAGAGAGCAATCAATGCAGAGAACCCAAAGGTCAAAGTGCTGAGAGTAACTGACTTTTGAATGCTCAGCCCTAAGTGGTACATCTATATATTATTTCCTACAAGGCTCGGGAACATCCAGAAGAGAGGGTCAAAAAAATTAAGAGCTGGAGGCTAAGGAGGAGTGCTGTGAAATTCTATCTTCTAGACATGACGTGGCCATTGTACTCATGAACTCACAGGAGCTACAGTTATTTGCACAAGATCAATCCAGTCAATAATTCTAGCATGGATGGGGGAGGTGCTTATAAGCTTCCTCCTTAGCTGAGGCACTATTGGCAATTGATAGCTGTTGGTGTGCTGGGGAGAGGCTAAAGCATGATAAGAAGAAACAATGAGAATAATCAGGGAACAGAGAGAGCACCTGAGCTGACCCTTAAATCTACTCATTCAGTCATTACTGAATCAGCCCCGCTCTCATTCCTGCCTTTCTCAGGACCCTCCTCATGCTGAGGCTAGACCTCAGCACTGGGGGAGACAGAGTCACTGCCACCTATTTTAGATGGTGGTGACCACTTGTAGGTTGCCCGAGCACATGCAGACAGCACTAATTAAACTGTAATTAGACAGTAGGTTATAAAAGAGGAGGAAGGAGAGGAGGAGGAGCGGAAGATGGGGGAAGGCCTGGGGGAAAGTGAAAAAGATCAGTGAGGGTGGAGAATATGACCAAAATACATTGTATATGTGTGAGAGAAATTGTCAGAGAATAAATGAAAATTTTAAAATAATAATCTTATGCAGAAAAATGATTTAATATTTTAAGTAAGTTTATGCTTTAGTTACCTTTAGATGCATACAGCCCCCAGGCCATGGAATGGACATTCCACTAGGCTGTCTGTTCATTCTGCAGATTATATCCTTTGCTGTGCAGCTTTATAATCTCATATAATCTTATTGTCAGCCTTGGGAATTATATATTTTACTATTGGAGTAATTTTCTTCTTAATTTACGTATTTCTGCATATGTATATGTACTATATGTATGCAGGAGCCCTTGGAGAACAGAAGAAAAGTTACAGAGAGCCTCCCGGTTCTGCCTGGTTCTGTTGGGATTAAAGGCTTGAGCCACCACACCCACCAGCTGCTTAAAAACAAACAAACAAACAAACAAGACTTTGTAATATGAGATTGGATATTGTGGGACCCTGTGGATTGTTCTTTTTGTCATGGATTGCTTTGGCTTTCTGGGGGTCTTTTGTGAATCTATAAGAATTTCAGGATTTTTTCCCCCTAGTTCTGTGAAACATGTCACTGGAATTTTGGTAGTTGCACTGAATTGCAAGAGTGCTCTCGGCAATGTAGCCATTTCACAATGTTACTTCTGGCAATCCGGGTGAATAGGACATCTCTCCATCCTCTAGCAGTCCAGGTGCACAGGACACCTCTCCATCCTCTAGCATCCCTTGCTTTTCTTTCTTCCGGGTCTTAAGAGTTTTATTGTTGAGGTCAATCACTTTCTTGGGGAGTTCCAGTATAAGTATGTTTTTCAAGATATTGGGAATGGAATTTTTCCTTTTGGTTTCTTTCTCAGTAACATTGTTATTAGTATGTAAGAAAGATACTAATTTTTATATCCTGCTACTTTGTGGGAAGAGTTTATCAGACCTAGTTTTCTGGTGGAGTCTCTGGGAGCCTTCTAAGTATAGGATCATTTCATCTTGAAATAGAGATGATTTCTGGGTGCTTTCTTTTCCTATTTGAATTTATTTCTTTTGCCTTATTCCTCTGGCTGAGACTTGGTTAAGAGTAGAGGGGGCACCCTTGTTTCATTCCATTAGGGTGAATGGCTGCATTTAGTGTAATGGTCTATATATCTGTCATATAATGTCTTTATTATGCTGAGGTTTGTGCCTTTTATTTCTGACCTCTTTGGGACTTTTAACAATTTATTATCATAATTTGTTGTCCTGGGAATCAAATTCAAGTTATAAGGCTTTATGACAGGCTCCTGTAGTCACTAAGAGATCTGGCTGGCCTTTACTCCAGGTTATTATCAAGAAAAAAAATGAAGTTTGTTAAAGACTTGTTCTGCATCAGTTTGGATGGTGATATGATGTCTGTCCTCCTTATGTACAAAATTACACTTACTTATTTGCATACATTAAACCAACTTTGCATTCTTGGAATGAAATTAACTTGGTTATGGTGTGTCATTTTTTTAAGGTGTATGGGTATTTTGCCTGCATGTATGTGCAGTGCCCACAGAATTCTTAAGTGGGCATCAGATCCCCTAAACCTGGTATAACAGATGGCTGTGAGCCACCACGTAGGTGCTGGGAACCAAAACTCAGGTCCTCTGCAAGAGCAGCAAGCGCTGCACGGAGCTATTTCTCTATGCCTGTGTATGATCTGATTTTTTTTTTTTTTCTGGGTTTTCAAGACAGGGCTTCTCTGTGTTCCAGTGAGTTCCTGGAACTCACTCTGTAGACCAGGCTAGCCTCCAACTCAGAGAGCTGCCTGCCTCTGCTTCTTGAGTGCTGAGATTAAAGGTGGGCACCACCATGACTGGCCTGAATGTATTCTTTAACTCAATTTGCAAAACTTTTAACAAGATTTTTTAACATCTATATTCACCAGGGAAATTGATCTATAAATTCTTTGTTGTGTTATTTGGTTTTAGTATCTGAGTAAAACTAGTGTCATAGGTTGCTTTTGGTAGTGTTTCTTCCATATCCATTTTATGAAAGTTTGAGGTACAATGATGTTGGTTCCTCATAAAGATTTGGTAGATTCAGCAGTGACTCTATCTGGTCCTGGCATTTTGTTTGTTGGAAAATTTTTTTTTTTTTCTTGTTATGGATGTCTTCAAGCTGTTTAGATCTTCTTTTTTTTTTTTTTTTTTTTTTTTTTTTTTTGGTTTTTCGAGACAGGGTTTCTCTGTGTAGCTCTGGCTGTCCTGGAACTCACTCTGTAGACCAGGCTGGCCTTGAACTCAGAAATCCGCCTGCCTCTGCCTCCCAAGTGCTGGGATTAAAGGCGTGCGCCACCACTGCCCGGCTGTTTAGATCTTCTTGATTTGATTTCAGTTATATATGGCTAGAAACAATCATTTCTTCTAGTTTTTTTTTTTTAATGTTTTCAAAATACTTTCTAATGATCCTCTCCACTTCATTGGCATCTATAGCAACCTCCTTCTTTTTCATCTCTAATTTAATGGATTTGTATCTTTTCTTTAATTATTTTGGTTTGTCAGTCTTTTCCAAAGAGTCATCTCCTTGTCTGATGAGCTTTATGAATTATCGTTCTACTTCTAATTTCATTAAATTCTATCCTTTGTTATTTCTTTCTGCCTGATGCTTTGGGTTTGCTCTTGTTTTTCTAAAAACCCGAGTTGCACCATTGATTTCTCCACTTTTTAAATGTAAGCACTCTGTATTTGTCAGGGTTTTCTAGAGTCACAGAACTTGTGGAAGGTCTCTATATATTAGGGGAATTTATTGTAATGACTTACAGTCTGCAGTGCAACTAACCCAACAATGAGCTGCTGTGAATGAGAAGTCCAAGAATCTAGTAGTTGCTCAGTCCCACGGTGCTAGTTGTTTCAGCTAGGCTTCTGTGTAAGCTGGAATCCTGAAGAAGTAGGTTCCAGATGTGCTGGCAAGTAAGTGCAAGCAGGCTTCGAAAGTGAGCCTTCCTTTTTCCATTATCCTTATGTAGACCTCCAGCAGAAGGTATAGCCAAGATTAGAGGTGTGTACCACCATGCCTGGATTTCGAACTTGCTCTGTCCTAGGCTGGCCTCAGTCTCCTTGGATTAAAGGTATATACTACCTTGCCTGGGCCTAAGCTGTTCATAACCTCTATGCCTCAAGATCTTGATCAAAAGTGCATGTCATCCCATATCAAGATGTGAATGAGAAGCCTGTCTTCCATCCTCAAGATTTGGATCAAAGGTGTACCCTCCATTTCTGGATCATAGTTCATTCCAGATGTAGTCAAGTTGACAACCAGGAATAGCCACTACACACTCATAGCTATGAATGTTTTCTTGGAACTGCCTTAGACATATCCCAAAGGTTTTGCTTTCATCTTCACTTGCTTTTGCAAACTTTTATTTCCTCCCTCAATGCTCATTCCAAAGTGTGTTAATTCAGTTTCTATGCATTTGTGTAGTTTCTATAGTTTTTCTTGCTATCAATTTCTAGTTTGATTGCACTATTATCTAATAAGATGTTATTTTGTGTACTTGATAAGACTTTACAACGTAGAGTGTGGTCTATTTTATGGTTTATTTTATGTTTCATAGCAGCTAAGAAAAATGTGTTTTGTTTTTGTTGGATGGAATATCCTGAAGATACTGGTTAAGACTATTTGACCTACGATGTATTTAACTGAGGTTTATACCTAGCTACTATACTAGAACCACTCATGCATCATCTAGATATCATGCACCATGCATCTATCTATCTATCTATCTATCTATCTATCTATCTATCTATCTATCATCTCTTATAAGCATCACCTGTCAATAAAAAAGCTGATGGCCAATAATTTGAGGCAAGAAATAGGTGAGACACTGGCAGGAAGAGAGAAGATGCTAGGAGATAGTGAGAGGTGCAAGAGATTCAAGTAAGATGCTTGGGACACACAAAAAAAAAACAGGTCGGGACTGAAGGAGAGGTAACTAACCATGTGGAAGACATAGAATAGTTTGAATGGGTTAAATAAATTACAAGCTAGTCAGAGAATGAGCCAAAGCTTGTGGCCAAAGCATTTATTAATAAATAGTCTCAGAGTTGTCATTCTGGGAGCAGGGAATGGGAAGAAAAAATGGATTAGTTTTTAACATACACACAATTGTTTAGTGTCTTCTTTATGCATTTTCTCCTTTATTAATATGTAGAGGCCTTCTTTAATTTTGAAATCTACTTTATCAGATGTTAGAATGGCTACGCCAGCATGCTTTCGTTTCCCTGGCTTGCTTTCCATCCTTTGACTCTGTCTGTTAGTGTCTTCATCAGTGAGATGTGTTTCTTGCAGTCAATGGATAGTTGGACATAGTTTTTTAAATCCAGTTAGGCACACTGCATCACTTTATTGGCAAGGTGGGGTCATTTATATTTAAGGGTACTAGTATGAGAGATGCATACTAACTACTGTAATTTTGACTTCCTCCCCATCAGTATGAGAGGTTTGCTGGATGACTGTGTAGGTCATGATGGATTCCTTCTTAGTTTTCCTTTGTTCAGCTATTCCTCTCATGAAATTCATTATTTTTTGTGATGTTGTGACTGAGACTTTCTCTCTCCTCTGTATAATATTCTTTAAGTATTTCTCCAACATTGGTCTGATGGTCATGTAGTCTGTGTGCCATCATGTACGGTACATGTGACGATCATGTACGGTCTGTGCTTGACTTGAAATGCCTGTCAAATTTGAAAGATAGCTTTGTTAGCTACAGAAATCTTGATGGGCAATTATTTCTTTCAGGACTGAAATATACCATTCCATGCTTCCCTGGATTTGAGGATTGCTGATGTGGTCTGATGTTCTTCTGCCTTTATAAGTGATATTATTAATGTTTTTCATTACAGCTTTAAATATTTACTTTGTATGTTCTTCTTCTGAGACAGGTTCTCATGCATCCCTTAATGTCCTTGTACTCACCATAGAGCTTAAACTATAGAGCTTCTGATATTCCTGCTTTCTCACCTCCCAAGTACTGAAATTACAGGTGTGCATGGCTATAACCAATTTTTGTTGTGCTAGAGATTGAACTTGTGGCTTCAGTTAGGTAAGTGCTCTACCAACTGAGCTATTCCAAGACTTTTTTTTTTTTATTGCTGACATGTTTGTTATAATATGTTGTAGAAACATGGTATGTACTCACTTATAAGTGGATATTAGCTGTAAAGGATAATCATGCTACAATCTACAGATCCAGAGAGGCTAAGTAACAAGGCGGGGGAGGCTTAGGTCGGGGAATGAAGGGGTTCTTCCTGGGATGATGAGGCATTAGAGTGGCTTCTTTCCAGGTTTTCAAAAACTGGAGACCAAATTAAAGTGGTTAAGAGCACACAATACTCTTGCAGAGAACCCGAGTTTCAGTATTAGCACCCACATTGTTGGGTAATGCACAACTGCTTCCATCTTCAGGGGTAGCTCATTCTTCTGGCTTCTCCAGGAACTGCCATTCAAGTGCACTTACCCATACACATACCCAAAATTTAAAATTTCTAAAAAATAAAAGAGTTCAGAAAATGAAAAAGACTGTCTGTGTGTGCAGGATAAGGAGGGGGTGTCAATTGAACTGAGACTCTGGTCTTTCCTATGATGCTGTGGAATGGTTACTGATTAAGTGTCTGCTGTCTCCCAGATCTGTCTTCACAGTGGCTGTTTTCCTTTTTTGTGCAACAGGGATGTCTGCTGGTCAAGTTTTACATTCTGTGGACTAGGCAGGTTTTCTCACTCTGCCCCAACTCTCCACAACACACTGCTGGGAGAACTAGAGTTTTAGCTGAAGAATGTCTCCTAAATGCAATGGGGTATGAGCTGCAGCCACAGCACTGAGACTGGGACAGCTACAGGCCCTGGCTTCATTCCTCACAAGACCTCCTGGATACTAACCACCTGGCTGGAGGGATCCAGCTGTGGGTAACAGAACTTCAGTATCCTTAAGCACTAACAGTCGTAACATGTAGGTGACTCTAGAATTTGATCTACCCATGGGTCTCCTACCCACATAATAATTTCTCCATGCTTTTCCCATCCTGAGAACATACTGTTACCTCCATCCTTTGGTTTGTTGGTGACTGGTTCTCCTGCTGTCCACATAGCATGTCTGGAGCTCCCTTTATCTTTGGGGCTCTAACAGGTTGAGGCTCTGTGGATGCTCCCAGGATTCAGGTCCCCAGGTAGCTGTTTTTAAAAATAGATTCTCCCTTCAGATTGCTTCTGGCTACTGTCCTCTGAGTCATACAGTATGACAAGATAAGATTCTGCTGTTGAATTTTTCTGTTGGGGTAATTACTATTGCATCAAACCTGGATTTAAGGCTTACAAGGGTTGTGGGCTTGTCCTGGGTATAGGACTGCCTGAGTTTCGTTTGGCTTACCTTTTGGAAGTGGCTTCTATTTTGCCTCCCCATCCTCGTCAGGGAACTGTATGGCTGAGGCTGAGCTTGGTACCTCCCTCCCACTCCTCACTTTTATTTTCTTCTGATCTCTTTGTTTCACTTGTGTAGATTTCTGAAGCTCTTCCCTTTTCACGTTGGGATACAATCTGTTCCTTATTCAGATTCTCTCCTTCCTAGGCTCATGGAGAAGCAGCCTTCAATCTCCTACTGTACCTAGACATTCATGTAGGGTTTCAGTATGCAGCTAAGCAGATCTACAAGCTACCCCAAAACTTTCTCTTGGCCACTAGACTTTTCTCTCCTTCAATGAGACAATACCAAGCAATGGTCAGTATGGGAGACATGGTTAAGAGCACACTTGCTCCTGCAGTGGCTTCCAGTTTGGTTCTCAGTACTCAAAAGCAGCTCACAACCATTTCTAACTCCAGTCTGAGGGAATCCCATACCCATGTCTGACCCCTAGGGGCATCAGCTACACATTGGTGAACATATGCAAGCATACACACACTCATACCCATCAAATAAAAGGAATCTTTGAAACAAAAAAAGCTAGGGGTCTAAGCTGGTGGTAGGCTGCTTCTCTACCACAGCTGAGTTATTTTTGTTCTCAGAGACAACTCTGTGTATAGGTTTTGGGTGTGGTATTAGTTACTTTTTAAATTGCTGTTGCTGGGACAAAATATCCAATAAATGCCAACAAAAGGAAAAGGGAATTCTGTCCCACAATTTGAGGGTACTGTTCATCATGGAAGACAAGGGATTGTGGTGGGTGTAGGAGGCAGTGGTCACATTAAGCTCACAGTGATGAAGCAGAAGGAGATGGAGCTAAAAGATGATTTAAATAAGCATGCACTGTAAAGGAGCTTATGTATGTAGAACACAACTTAATAAGAGTACAAGAAATAGTAAAGACAGAATTTAGGGTCATGTGCCTAAAGTGAAGGAAGATGGGGATAAATTAATATAATATCATTAAAAAGTCACAAAATTAATTATGTACATTGAATAGCATAAAAAATCCCCAGAATGAGACTTTTTATAAGGGGGCTGGGGCTTTTTGCATGTGTTAAAAATCTTGAAATGGCCAAATTAATTAAAAAGAGTAAGTGAAAAGTTAGTCAGAAAGAGATGAAAGAATAGGCCAAAAATGTAATATACTGCTGCCTCTGAAGATGGAGAAAGGTGCAAAGAGGCTAATAATGTAGGCTATATCCAGAAATCAGAATGAAGCAAAAACAAACCAAATCAAGAGTTCAGTTAACACCTTGACTTTAGCCTAGTCTCTTATCCCAACCCTTTTTTTACAAAAAATTAATTTTATGTGTATTGGTGTGAGATCCCTTAGAACTGGGGTTACAGACAGTTGTGAGCCACAGGTGCTGGGGATTGAACCCAGGTCCTCTGGAAGAGCAAGACAGTGCTCCTAACCACTGAGCCATCTCTCTAGTCCCTTTTTTTGAGACAGGGTCTTATATATGCTTGGCTGAATTTGCCTTTCTGACCTCTAGGACTGTAAGATAATGCACATTGGTTAAATTTAAAATTTGTTACAATAGCAACAAGAAATGTATATTGGGCTAGGCATGGGCTGATGAAGAATTATGGTTATAACTAATGTAGTTCTATACCTATGTCTAACCCTCCACGCCCGAAGGGTTTCTCTGTGTAGCCCTGGCTGTCTTGGCTCTCACTCTGTAGACCAGGCTGGCCTCAGACTCGGAGATCTGCCTGCCTCTGTCTCCTGGGATTAACAGTGAGCATCACACCACCCAGCTTCCAGTAGATTCTATATCCTCTCTTGCTTTAGCAACTCAATACTAGCAATCAATGTCCCCCAATACCTAACTCTAGATTATGTTTAAGCATGAGACCTGGTCATTGAACCTCTTTGCCGTTTTCACTAATTATTAGTTTTTGATAAGGTCTTGGTATCTATTTCCAGGCTGGCCTTAAATCCATTATCCTCCTGCTCAGCAGTACTGTGCGCCACCACGCGAATATTTAAGTTTTAAGTAGGGATTTGAAAGAGTAGTAGAGGCGCAAGTTATTTGCACGAGGGGCTGCTCTTTTGCTGCCTTACCCACTAATCCGATGAGATAATGGGCAGCGATCCTTGTGGAACTTGTAAAGCAAGTTACCAGCGGAAAAGTCTAGAAAGGCCTATCTGCTCAGAACACGTGCTCAAAGACCAGGCTGGCTCTGGTGAAGCCCGATGTCCGCCACATCCCTCCGGGTTCAAAGTTGCCTCTCTTCTGCCCGTCGCGTGAGGCGTCGGTTGTTGTACACGGACCAGCAGTTCTGAGGGTAGAGGCTGGCAAGGCCGGCTGGCGGGGGAACCACGCGGAGCCACGGCACCGCCTGATCCGCAGTTGAAGAAACCGCTCTGGGGCTGGACAGAGGCGGAGCAGAAGCTCACATCAGACCAACAGAAGAGCCTTAAGATGCTAGGAGCGATCCTGGGGCGGGCCCCGGCGCGAGGCACTCTGGGACTTGTAGTTTACTTCCCGGACAGCTCCTCTCTGATTTCGGCCGCCTGCCTTTTATTCCTCGCTCTCTCCCGACACGCCGACTACTTTGTCGCGGCACGTCCTCACGTACGACTACACTACCCAGAAATCTCTCCTTCGCGCTCCGGCAGGCGCAGGGTCTTCCTTGAACTACAGTTCCCAGAAGGCCACTGGAGAAGGGCTTCCCCC
>JADRCC010572069.1:0-15507 GCA_019843855.1 Hylomyscus alleni
ATGATACTCCACACAGACTTGCCTACAGACCAGTCTTATTGGAGGCACTATTTAAATTAAGTTTCCCTCTTTCCAGTTATGGCCAGCTTTGTGTCAGGTTGACATAAACCAAGCAGCACATTGGGCAAATGTAAATATTGGCATAGAAAAAAACCACAAAGATTATTGTGATTCAAAAAAAGAGCAGGAAGCAATGGGTAAATAGACTAGGGTGGACACAGGAATGTCTATAAAAACTAAGAGTATAAGACAGCATGCTTTGGGACATCAGGGGTTGGTGGTAGAATGTTGAATCCTGAAGAAGAGGATAGCTCCCCTGCAGCCAATAGAAAAGACACAATGCAAAAAAAAAAAAAAATAGGCCAGGGCTACACAGAGAAACCCTGTCTCGAAAAACAAAACAAAACAAAACAAAACAAAAAAAAAGAAAAGACACAATGATTTCTTTTTCTGTCTTAGTACCACAGGGCTTCTAAGAGTGAGCATTCTTAGATTCAAAGCATACAGAATGAGGACACATAAAGTCATTTTTATCATTGAATATAATCTAGAATGATTATGTGGCAGTCCTCCTGTGACGTAGCATGTGTTGAAGTGAGACTGGGTGATGTTTTTGTCCTTTAATTTTAATAATAATTAAAATAATAATTATAATAATAATAATTTTAATATTAAAATGAACTACATGGAAAAAGTTGCTCATAAAACTAGGTATTCCAATGATTAAAATTACTGTTTGAATGTTTAAAATATGAGTACATTCAGTAAGTGGTACTGAACCATTGGTTTTATGGTGAAAAATAAAATCCAATTCAATAGATCAGTTCTGCAAGAAACTCAGAAACTTTGAAGTAGTATTATACTCTATACTTTGTTAATTTAAGAGATAAATTTACAATGGTACTCTATCAATTCATTTGGCTTTATTATCTACCAAATTAATTAAAATTAATAGAATTTTAGAAATATTTGAATTGTCCAGTCATTTTGATCTTAACCTAGTGGTAGCTACAAGTCTTTTTTCATTATTCTTTAAAAAACTACTTCTTAGCCACATACCTAAGTATTAGAATGGATGGTAGAAATAGAAACATGTGTATGACGGTCCCTGCTCTCCGAGAGCTCAGGGTCAGGTGCAGGGGCAAGAACCATATCATAGTAATGTGAGAGAGACAGAGGAGCCCATCCAGATACTTCAAAGATGGCGAGAAGAAGCAGAATCATCTTACTGGCGAGACTTCATCAATGGAAGATGAATGAAGTTTGCAAGATATAAAGCTGGTGTCATTAACTAACACCCATTGAGTGTTGCATTGCATTGACCTAAGTACCCCACATTATGAACTTTCAACACCCTACAAAATCATTGCTGTCATGACTCCAATTTTTAAGTACAAAAACAAGGATACAGACAGCCAGAAGCTTGAGAAGGTCATGTGACTTGTGAATGATGAAGTCCAAATGTAAATGAAGCATGGGCTCTCAAGGCCACACAAGAACCATTCCTTTTTTTTTTCTCTTCATTTAAAAGTAAGTAAAGTCATGCTTATAAGCAGGAATAACAAACACCTCACTTCAGAGTTGCTTCTTCCCTTGACATCAGTTAGACCCTTGGCAGTTTTGAGTAGAGAGACAGAAAAAAAGAAAGAAACCTGTTTCTAAAATTGCTGTGCATATTTCATAATTTACACTTTGCTTTACTTTTAGATGCATTCATATTTTAAGAAAATCTGCAAGAAATCAAAATACCTCTTTGTATGAAGACATAATCCTTTCAATTGCATCAGCTCCAGAGGCCAGTAAGTTCCGGGCAGTGGTAAAGGCCTCTGTCCGATCGCTAACCATAGCCTGCTTTGGACCGTCCTCCAGGTCTACAAGAAAATCACAGAACTGTTGAGTTTTTTCCCCAGATCATGTCTTATTTTATACCAATTAAATGATGGCTAAAATAATAATATTTCATACCTATCAGGAGTTTCCTAGAACTATACTTAATTATTATATTATTAAATATAATAAATACCACACATGTGTTAGCTTTTATTCAAAGTTCCCTTTTGCATTTTTTTTTAAGAACAAGAGTTAGCAAAATGAATCTATTAGGTGATTTCCATTTAGCTTCCTTCCACTTTTCCTGTATCCACCCTCTTTATAAATATTACACCTGTGTAACAAACTCTTGTGACTGTCTCAGTAAATGTGTTCACTTGAGGGGGCTGCAACAGTTGCTCAGTAAAGTGTCCTCTGTGGGCCTGTGGGCATGAGGACCCCAGTTTGGATTTCCTGTTCCCCTACTGTTTAAAAAACTCTGGGCATGGTGCTCACTTTAGCACTGGAGGAATAAGAGGGTCTCTGGAGCTCACTGGCCAGCCAGCAAAAAATCAACGAGCCTCAGATATAAAAGAAGAAGAAAGGTGGGGGAGAGGCTGCTGTTGAGATGGTACAGTGGGTAAAGTCACTTGCTACCAAGCCTAATTCTTGAGTTTGATCCCCAGAACATACATGGTAGGAGACAACCAACTCCCAAAGGCTGCCCCCTTACATCCACAAGCACGATGTGGTATATATGTGCCTGCATTTGTAATACACAGAGACACACACAGTAATAAATGTATGTATATACATATGATACTTTCAAATAATAAAAATATTATTTTAAAAGTTAAGTGTAAATAAACAATAACGGTGGAGAGTTATCTCAGAGATGCCTGACATAAACTTCTGGTCTTCATACACATGCACCAATATGCACACATGCACTCAGATGCACACATAATGCACAGGCTCATTCAAACACCATGTGCCCACACACCTACACCAACCTATTAACAAGAATACAAAAACCATACGGCATGGTTTCTTTAATCGGAATCTGAACTGATCTGGCCCTCATAATTTGATATTTTTCTCCTTTCCCATCATTTATTATTCTATGGTTCAGCTGAATCACTGACATGCTCTTCTCTGTCAGTCCTTTGGAATTTACACATTTGATTTTTCTCACTCTGTTGTCCAAACTGGCTTCGTCTTTAAGTTGTGAGCCTCAGCTTCAGCCTCCTGGGTACCAGGGTTCCAGGTGTACAGCACGTGCTTGACTCTACTTTCAAAATATATTGAAATGCAAAATGAGATGCACTTAACAGCAGAAGTTCTATGGGATTCTCAACCAGCTACCAAAATAGTAAGTTCCACTTGAGCTAAAACTAAGAAAAGGCTTGGGTTTTGACCATCTGGCTAACCTGACTGCTGGACTTTATGAATGTGGGTTAAAGGGGGTTTGACCTTTCACTGGTAACTTCTGTCAGGAAAAAAATAAAAAAACCAATTACACAAGAGGGATAAAGGTTGATATGGAATTCTAGCTTTCATGTTGCTTTGGCAGATTAATGCCTCCTGAGTTTTCTTCATGCTTTTAGCAACAAAATAAATATCTTCCTGCAGTGTGTAACTTTGAAACTGCCATGTTCTTTTGTAGGCCTTACGGAAGCAGGTGCCAGTAATGTATGTAGTCATCAACTGCCTGACCTCTCTGATTAAGGGCAGATCACTTAGTGTCACACATGAATCCATCACTTAAACTGCTCACCTACTCATTTTTCAGCACTATTTGATTCTTTGGTGAAGAACAAAATCACCATTACTATGTTTTCCTCTGCAATCTGTCTTTCTCTTAGTACATAGAAAGGGAGGCATAGCCTTAAAATAATAAACAGAAGAATAATTAAATTCGTGTATGCTTCCCTAGCCCATCAGTTCCTCCTGTCCCCTTACAGAGCAGGTTTCAGTGTGGTGACTGTGGTCCTGGAGGAAAGGCAGCAGTATACCAGGAGTTACATAGTGTCTCCCATCTCTAGGGCTCCTGTGTGAATTTAGACAAACGTACTGGTGATCCTCCACCAGAAAATTATTTTCCTTGCTACCACTGTAATTTTGATGGTTATGAATTGTATGTAAATATTGGATATGCAGGGTAGTGGATAGACACCCCTGTGAAAGGTCATTCAAGTCCCAAAGGGGCCATGTTGAGAACCACTGACCCAAACAGTTCCGACTTCTGATCCCCTGGTTCCTTGCTCCTTTCAACAACACTAATGATACCAGCAAATGCCCACTAACCACTTCATATGAGCAGGCGCCATAGTAAGCCTAGTGCAGATCCTTAGGACAATCCTGCTAACTTTTCCTATTTTGGATAGGAGGGATTTGAACTGCAGAAAAGTAGAAAGGCTTTGTCAGGGTCACTTGTAAGCAGAACGGCCTGTATTTAAACCCAGACACTCTTTCCAGAGCCCACAGGCTGGGAATCTAAGTGCTGACAAGAGCACTTACCACAGAGGGCTATTTCAAAGCATGCCTGTACATTACAGCTTCTCAGCAGGTCTGAATGGTATGTACCATATCTACACAGGCACGAAAACCAAGGCCTACACATTTATGTAGTCGCCCTCCACCCCAACTCCGCTAACTATTCCTTCAGGCCAAGGTTCGCCTTCTTCTCTTATCCTATCCTACCTACCCTATCCCCGGCCCATACCCATTCCCCCTTGATATTATTTATCCTCTTTTCCTCTTTGCTACTCTGTTTAAGTTTAAATTATATGTATTTTTTGAGACAGGGTCTTTTCTACATAGCCCTAGTTGCCCTTGAACTACGTTTCTAGATCCTGGATGTCCTGGAACTCCCAGAAATCCACCTGCCTCTCCTTCCAGAGTGCTGGGATTAAAGGCTTGCACCACCACACCTGGCCTTAAACTAAAATGTAAGACTAGATTAGAGACTGTGGCATATGATTCCTCGGCCTGAAACCTGAAACTGATATCAACATGTGAAAAAAAATATTTTCACTAGGTGAAAAGGTATTTTCACTTGGTTAGGTCAGCAGGAGTCAAATATATTTAGCCTTAGCACAGGTTCACACACAGCAACTTTCATTTCTGCAGACTTTGAAACATTCTCAAGAATTGTCCTGCAGATGGGTCCTTTTGTCTTCTGTGGGGCTCTTCAGTTGCCGATGTTTTTTGAGTGAGCTGTCCATGAAACTTTGTTTCACTTCCAATTGAATCATTAGATGTATTTTTTTAGGGTGGTATTGTCAGTGTTTGTACTATTTATTTTTAGACACCTCATTACCTCTGGGTGAGTGAGCTAGTTAGTTTCATGGCATACATGTTTACTTCTTACTAACCTCTATGGGGTTAATTTGTCACCATTAATAGCTGCAGTTTTTTTCTGTTCTGTGTGGATTACACGAGGGGTTTCTAATAAGACCAAACACTGCCAACCACATTGTATTATAATCTTGTGGGCATTGCTTCTGATGTAGATTAGATATAGAACTTTTTGATGAATGTTATTAAGAAATAACTTTTTAATTTATATTTTGCAAAATTTCTTAGTAGATCTTAAGGGTGTGCATTTTTCAGTGTCTTTTTTTTTCTGTAAACACTCCTTTAGAAAAGTAGTTCTTTACAAAGGGATTTTTGTCTTGAATATTATTGAATATTATGTCCACAGTGCCTATTTGGCAGTTTACTTGTGGAGTATATTCAGTATGTGTTTAGTGTTGTCCACAAGGAAGTACAGACAGGTCACAGTTTCCCTAAACAAACATATTTAGCTTAATAATGACTCAAATAGACTTTTTTTTAAATAAAAATGAACTAAGCTACTGAAGTAACTTTAAAAATAAAAATATTATACTGTCACTTGTTTTTATATTACCTTAATTTGAACAATAGCCATTAAGACTTAACTGTATATAAGCAACTATAAAAGACTCCTACATTATTCTAAGTGTTGCCTTCTGTTTTCTAATAACAACCACCACAGGTCAGACACAAGAGCTATGTCCTTCATAAAGCATCTCTGCGCTAAGTCTCACAAACATCTCTGAAGCAGCCAAAGCTGTTTTTCTTTTCCAGAAGATGGAACCAAGACTTGGGGGAGTTTGCTGTGTCTAAGAGAGCTCAGTAGGAATCGCTGGGGCCAAGTTTGAAATCAAACTCTGTTCCTCTCAAAAGTCTGCTTTAGGCTCACTCATAAATTTTTGATCAGGTAGTTTCTAGGGGGGGATATTTGATTTTTGGAGAACAGAAAACCCTTCTTCATCAGTTACAGCTATTCTTTCTTATCTGTGGGGAATGGGGAGCCTGTTTCAGGGACCCTAAAGAGTGAGATCTACTTGCCAAGTTGCTTAGAGAAATCACTGGAGTGATTACAAGGTTTATATCACCTCATGCTCTTTAAATATCTCCAGATTATCTGCAATACTTCATGTGTCGCAAAGGCTATGGAAACAGTCGTCATAGTGAGTTCTGTAGAGAATAATGAGTATGTGTTGGTCATGGACAGATTTTCTCTGCTTTTGCTTTAGACTCCAATTTCTGCTCTGCACTTGGCTGAATTCTTAAATATGAACCTATGCAAACTGAACTCTTCCTGCCAGTAAAGACTCAAACTTTCATGCAGAAAGAGCACCATAACATTATCTCTCTTGCCCTTGCCTTTCTTAGTTATACCCAAAGAAAAAAAATATTGGTAAAAACTGTAGAGACAGGGATAGGATCGAATTAGGTAAGTGCAGCTTGATAAGGCCCATCCCCTAAACATCACTAAATCACGAAATGGGAAGCTGTCTGTATTACTACAAATAGAGGAGAACTCATTCCATGATGATTACATGCACCCTGAAATAGCATTCTTGATTATCTAAAGTAGCCAATCAGCTTTCAAATCACAAATCAGGATAAATTCAGTTATAGAAAATGTATATGCTTAATCCTCTGGGATGTTAAGAACAAACCCTGACGTATGCTTATGCCATACTCTTTCTGAAGATACTGATTTGACTTGTGGTTAATTGTAAACTGAAATGTCATTGGACAGTTTAATTGAAATTGCTCCAGGTAGACTTCCAGAGATCCTGTGTCACAGACCTTGGTAAGGGCCCTTGAGCTACCTGTTGCTTCTTTCATCCTGGTGATCTGATTATTGAACATTAAAACCTGTCACTGTTTCTGAGTACAAGCAGCAACAGTTACTAGCTGTCTACACAGTAACACATGGGACATGCAATGACATCTTCAAGAGAAACAACGTTAAGCATATATTTAAGATTAAGCATGAATGTTATTACCACCATCTGCAAAGCCCGTTGCAGTGATAATAGGTATAGCCACCATAATTAGTCCACAGCTGCTCCACACATACTTCATCAAGAATTGTTCTATCATGATATACCATAAACGTTTGGATAAAATCAGGTTCATCTGGTAAGCTAAAGCCTTGTAACATTTCTGCAGTTGCTTCATTTCTACCTAAAAAGGGAAAAAGATGAGAATGAAACCAGCATGAGCTATGGAAATAAACATTGTCATCACTTAAGATTCTCTTCCATGATGTAGATACATTATTTTATTGTATTTAGTATAGTCATTGTTGATACATTTCTACAATGAATAAATGTAACTAGATATTAGAATTAGTCATAATTTAGTATTACTTATAAAAACATGTTATCTGTAAATATAATATTGTTTGAAGTACACATGAGTGAGACAGGAGCATAGCTCAGTGTTAGAACACTAGCCTACTGCTATCAAAGTAAGGCATTGGGTATAATTCTCAACAGGTAGAGAAAAAGAAATTAGAGAGAAAGGGAGAAAGAGGGAGAGAGGGGGAGGGAAGGAGAAACATAATTATAATTTTAAACTTTAAGATGTTAAAATTAAATAATATTTTATGAAGATACAAGTAAGCCTTGCTAAACCCACATCAGTCTTGAGAACACCAAAAATAATCAAAACCAAACAAAACCGTGTATAATTAGACTATTTTGAACTGGCTTAGTTTCTCATATTTTGTCTTTTGAATGAAGAATGTACTAATTTACACTGAGTTCAATGTTTCAAAAAATAACAAATCAGGACACAGCACACAAGGCAAATCCAAGTAGGAGCAGAGGTCCTAAATTAGTTTAGATTTTTTTCATTTGGTTAGCTTCTGTTATTGAGAAAGAAACAATGATAATTCTTGATGCTTTAAAAGGAACACCATTCTGCTTGGTAATTAAAATATATTTTAAAATACTTCTCTATATGTTGCCAAACCATTGGTATTGTATTTCAGATGTATCTACCCCCAATTTATATCATACTCAACATTCTGAAACCACTATAATACACTACAATTTTATATCATCCTCAACATTCTGTAACCACTATAATACACCACAATTTTACATAACTGGGCTAATTATTCAACTGTTGAAGATACATAGCATTTAAAAATAGCACCCTGGCGCTCCTGCTCCTTCCTCCTCCTCCCCTCGCCAATCTTAGTTTTTTACTCCTCTCCTAGGCAAAACTTAATTATCTCTGTCAAAATTGTGTCCTTGGCATGAGCAAAAAAGAAAGGAAAGGCCATTTCATTAGACACTCCTCTACATTTCTTCATCTGCATACTGCGATTGATGGACTGTCTTCTCTTTGAAAGCAGTTATCCTCCCTTGAACACAAAGAACAACAAGGACACTCCTCTAACATCCCCATCTCAATCCAAAGAGGTTTCCTCTCAGTTCCCAAAAGTGCATTTTCTTCACAATGTACAGAACCCCTCTCTAAGTTAGTACTTAAGTTTTAAGAAAATGCCTTTGAGCTCATTCATTACAGTCATACTGGAGTCACAGAGGCTATGTAGAACAGACATTTTATTCTCATGAAACTTCAGAAAAGTTTGGACTCTTTACTTCTCTAATGGCTGGTGATTTAAAGGGCTCATATATTTTAGCACGATTTAGCTACCGGAGGACTGTAAATTGCTCAGAAAGTGGGTCTGTCTAGCAGTGCAGTGGCTGCTCGAACAGTCTCACGTTTCACCCATTGCTTGCATGTCTGTCTTACCTTATGTCCTCTGTAGAAGGCAATTTCTTCCACATTGGCTATGATTCTGGAGTGAACATACCGCAAGTAGCCTTTCCTATGGGCTTCTTCAGCCACCAGCGTACCAAATTTGGGCGAGCAAGCTTTCAGTACTTTAGCAGTGGCATATACCACAAGTCCTGCTAACAGGGTGGGCCCTATGGGGCTTGCTCCTCTGGATGTAGCTGTCCGGATGAGAGTATAGGAGGTTAGAATTACATCCAAAATAGGTTTGGTAAGGTTGGAATACAGGTGAGCCACTGATTGTGAGAACATCATAATGTCTTCGGTAAGAGACTGGTCAGGGTTTGCCAGTCTCCCATCCATATTTATCACCTTATAATAAGTCTGATTTGTAAAATAGGTTTCATAGGCATGGTCTACTAAGCGAGTTCGAAAGGCCAATGCCAGTTTGCACTCCAGATACCTGATAGCGCTGTTGACAAAGGTAGCGGGGATAGCAATCATAAGCCACTTGATTAATTTGATGATGAAAGTCCGAGGCTTCTTTTCCACGATGCTTTTCACGATTTTTCCATCCAGACCAGCCACATAGATAGACAGAAATGTTCTTGAGATGAGAGCCACCGAGTGGAGGCAGAGCCATCCCGTTTCAGTGGTCACAAGTTTTGGAAAGAGGATTTTCCGAAGTTCTAGTAGCTGTTTGAAAAAATCTGCATTTAGTCCCGGCGCAGGTTTTTTACAGATGATCTCTGTGCAATGCAGTATTTCTCGGTTCTCTGCAGGCGGGTAATCTTCTGCTTTCGCCTTCCTGTGGCCAGGCTGCTTTAAACGCTTGCCAATGATGGGATAGAGGGTTTTCAGAGCATATGCCGCAGCCACCAGGCAGGCAGCCCTTTTAGCAGCACCGGATCTGGTCCATTTCACCCGATAGGCTGCTGCATTTAGCATGTGTATCATTTTTCCAGCTACACAAATGGGTTTCTTTGAAAAGAATTCGTCTTAAAAGCTCATGTTCCGCGGAAAGCCCAGCAAACGTTTCAGAAAACCCCACGGCCTCCCATGCTCTGCAGCTCGTCTCCTTTACTCTTATTTTGTTCTTCAGTGACGGATGCAGCAAAGCTCGAACTCCACCGCATCCACCGGGGGCGAGTCCCTCAGCAGCCGGAGCTGGCCAGGCTCCACCCACAGGCTTCTCATTGGCTGCGTGGGCGGTGAGACCCTGGACTCCTCGCCTCTTCCCTTTGAACCTTAAAAATGGAGAGCCAAAACAAATCCTATACTTAAACAGGAGTTCAGAGAGTTAAATATCTATTTCTGGAGAGGTCGAATGAGGTCAGCTGCTGGAGAACAAACCTTCCCTTACAGCTACTGAGCATGCTCAGCGTCACTTAGAAACCCTCAGAAGTTTCAGAATATACATCCCATCTCTAAGATTTCTACAAAGGGGAAGGGCAGAGGGAAGAAAGGATTGCAGCAGTTTTAAGGAGCCCAGAGAGAAAGATCCAGGGAGAGGAGGGTGGAGCCTCAAGAGGGTTAAAGGAACCGGCCAAGGGAAAGGAGTCAGACAAGAGAGTGTTAAGAACTGGAGGCATAAAACAAAATAGCAAACACATATCCTTGAGAATGTTTTGTTCAGACGTTGCCCCTCCACGTCCCCTCACTCCCGCCTTTCACCCTTGTTCGATTTTCTCAGCTATTCGCAGAACCTATTAGATGGGTTGCTATTGAGGGTACCCGTCCCTTGTAAATAAGCTGGAGGCGAGACAGTGTATTACAGAAAACAGACAACGGCTACACCCAGAGCTCTTCCCCCAGACTCCTCTGTACTGACTTGTCCTGATAATAAAATTCTTTCTGCTCCATGATTATGTTTAGCAATATTCATCTGACACATTAATATTTGTTTACAAAGTGACTTAAAAATCTCCCCTGTGTTTTTTGTTTGGAGGTAATGTAGCCCTATAATAAGAATTTAATCATCTGGGAATTGAGCTGGAATTCAATGACGGAAAATGATTTTTAGGATGTATTTTTTCTTCAAGTTTTTCTTTAGGCTCAAAGATAATCTGCTGGCTTCTTCCTATGAACATTTTTTTTACTATTTAATAAAAATCAAGAATGTCTAAAAATTACTCACATTCCCAGTGGAAGAGTTAACAATCAAGCAAAACTTTGTCTATTTTTTTTTTAAATGAAAGTCTTTTTTTGAAGGTAAAGCAAAGGCAGTTTTTCATGATAGAGCCTTTTTCTGCTCCTCTCTTCTGTCTTCCAGATGACTGGCTATTGTAACTATGTGCATTAAGCCAGACCCTAGCACAGTAAGTTCAAACTGCTCACTTTAACCCGCTAGTGTTATATGACTCTTAAGGTAAGCATCATTTTATACTTGGGCCTTACTATGCACAGACTCTTCCTTTTGATCCTTCCACAGTAGTTCCAGGGCAGGACTGCACTTCGACACCTCCACCTCTGTGCTGATTCGGCTTCACATGGATCACACCATAATGAAGAAGAAGTGAAAGATAGCTACATGGTAGTTGTAACATCACACAACTGGTCAGTTCTGTGTTTGTTACTAGTCCTCTCTGTGCTTCAACTTTGCCATCTGTCTGTAAAATGAAAACAATGCTATTCTATGAAGTGAGTGTAGACATTAAATAAAATAGTCAAATTGCTTTAAAAAATCATTGTATATAGAAGTCTGCAAACCTCCCTGCTAGAATATGAGTCCCAGTGTTGAGTGATCTTTATTGTTCATTAGACATGAGTCAAAGGATTGCCTTTACTAAGAATGTTTTTTTGTTTGTTTGTTTTTTTTGTTTTTAAATTAGTATTCTTTTAAGTTCTTTGGTATACATATATTAAATCTAAGAATTTTTTGTTATACAGAGATCATTTATTTGCATCAAACTCAAGAGATTTACCAATATACAAATGACAAATATCTTTGGCATTTGATCATATTAACATGACCAATGGTGTTAAGACTTTCTGGAGTGTCAATTAATACTTCTGCAGCACATCTTCTGCCCCTAGGGCAGGGAAACATCAGGGTGGAGTGGTGGGAAGATTGGAAGAGCCAGAAGACCAGAAAATCTGCTGTGAAAGTGTGTCCCCTAGAAATAACAGGGAAGCGTCACCTAAGAGCCTTTAACTGCATAGCTGCTTAAAGAGGACCAGGACCAACACAACACCAGAAGACATGCAAATATGGAAGTGGAACTCTTAAGAAGATCCTACCCTAGACAAATACTGCAGGCAACTAAGGAGAGTTAAGAAAGGGAGAAATAGGCTTCCCCAGGAATGATGAGCCCCCTAACTGGTCATCCCATACTAAGTTCTCACCCATGAAATCATATACATACAAGGAACACTAAATGGACACAGTAGGTTTTATTTATAAACTTATGCAAGTGTGAATGTGTGTGTGTGCATGCACATACCCATGTTCGTGTGTATGTGTGTAATATGTGTAACAATAACAAAGAAAAAGAGGCCGTGAATTTAAGAAGCAATTGCAGGATGTAGGAAGGGTTGGAGGGAGGAAACGTTTGGTGGGGATGTAATTATATTTTAATATAAAAAATTAAAAATAATAAAGGACTTTCTGGGCTGTTGTGTGGTTTTGTGTTTAAAGTGCTTGTCTAGCATGCTTTCTCAACCCTGGGCAAGGGATTGATTTTTCTAAGCCCAAATGTGGAGACGATGGAGTCATGATAGTTATTGACAAAATATTTTATTTCTTGGATCCTGATATTGGTGCATGAAAATAAGACTCTTTTACACACATACAACTAAATCATTTATGTCATGTCTTCTGGTAGCTAAACACAGAAGGGTTAACAGCCGCAGGAAAGGCCAGGGAGCAGGGTATACCTCACCAAAGTTAATGGCAGGATGTTCACTCAGGCTGAATGGCTAGGTTAGAGAGCTGTTGGCTGTTGAAGGAAATGGCATTCATCACTAGAAAACAAGAAGCAGCCATATCAGAGAAGGGACATTAAAGATGTGAGCTCATGTAGATTCATGTATTTGAATGCTTGGTCACCAGGGAGTGGCACTTGTACATGTGGCCTTGTTGGAGGAAATATGTCACCAGGGATGAGCCTTGAGGTTTCAAACGCTCAAGCCACGTCTCTCTATAACTGTCAGATCAAGACATAGAACTCCCAGCTACCTCTCCTGCACAATGTCTTCCTGTGTGCTACCATGCTTCCTGTCATGATAATGGACTAAATCTTTGAACTGTAAGTCAGCCCCAATTAAATGTTCTCTTTTATTAGTGTTTCAATGATCATGGTGTCTTTTCAAATCAACAGAAACCCTAACTAAGGCAGTAGGCCAGATAATAAATATATGGCGTATAATGGGGTAGCAGAAGCAATCTTTGAATTCCAGAGGTAAGAGACTTGTGAAAAGAATTAAATAAAAGGAAAGTAATCAGGACAAAAAAATATTAGCATGAGAAGGAAGGTTGAAGTTCAGTTATTAGAATTATGGAAACGGTGATTTGACTTGAGAGTCAGCCAGTTTAGCACAGACGCAACTATAATAATCTAAACCCCACCACTATCCTCCACACTGCATGTTCCAAATGGGGGAGGGTTGGTCCTAAGAGTTAAAACTAGACTCGAGGCTTCAGATAGGAAAAGAAGGATTCAATCTGAGAGCAAAGAAGACAGAAAATGTGCCACAAAACATCCCAGTCAACAATGGATCACATTTAAGAACTGAAAATTTCCCTCTTGCCTATGGACATTGTAGTCATAAGTGCCATAGAATAAAGCACTACTCATGCACTACTCATATGAATTCATCATATGGTAAAGAGATTTACTGTGCTCCTGGGTATAATATAACAAAGTATCATATGATAGAATATAATAATAATACCACTGGTCCATATATATACTCTCCTCTACCATACCACACCATACCATACCATACCATACCATACCATACCATACCATACCATACCGTATCATACTATACCATACCATACCATACTTTTAATTGTTGTTGTGCAGGATATACCTGAATATTAAATGACTTTTTAAGGAACACTACAGTTCTATACTTTTCATGTCAATTATATCTCTGTGTCTTATGCATCAAGAGAACATACAAAATAATGTATACATTCTAACTAGTTTTGTGGTAGTCCACTTCATGTTTGACCAATAATGAAGCCTTCTAGAATGAATGCTCCAAAGGTATTTGTTTTGTTAATCAATGCATTGTTACATATTCTTTTAAAGTAAGACATTAAAATTGTTATGGGGCTTCTTTTAATTTTTTTATTGAAAGAAAAACTAAAGTTAATATTAGTTTGAATTCCAAATGAGGAGAGAAAAAAGGAAGTGAAAAAAATCACTTGTTATTGCAGTAAGCATTATAAAATTTCCACTCAAGCTTCTGAACTTAATGTAATTTTATATGGGAAATATTAACATTTTTCTCAAGGATATTAATAATCTGAGAAAAGTGGTCTGACGATGTTTCAAATTTACTAGTTCGGGAGGCTGGAAAGATGGATAAGCAGTTAAGAGCACTCACTGCTCTTGCAGAGGACACAGGTTCCTAGCACCCTCATGGTGACACACAGCTGTCTAGAACTCTAGTTCCAGGGAATTACATGCCCTCTTATGGCCTCTAAGGATATTAGGCATGAGAATGGCACACACACCCATATAGGCAAAACACCTATGCACATAAAATAAAAAAAAAAATAAAAATTTATTTAAATTTTTTTCTAAATGCAATAATTAAATCAGTCTGCCCTAAAAAAGTGCTATAGTTTCATGGATCACCAATATCAAGAGCAAAGCTGGAAATCATACATATTTATATACAAAATATGTTTCATAATGTATAAACAAACATCTTTCTAATGAAGAGAACTAAAAATATGTAAATATATGATGCAGTTTGTTTATGTTTTCATTATAAATCAGCAATCTTTAGAAGTGAAAGATAAATTACTCAAGTTTTAAGAAGTTTGAGTGGGTCATTCTTTTTTCTTTTCAAGAAATGCTAAATAATATTTTCTTTGTATAATACTATTCTCTTAAACAGTCCTCCAAACACAAAGGATTACCTAATTGATATATTGGCTCTTAAATAGTGGTGTTTAAACTATATGTATCTCTTATGAGGCTTACTGATTGAATGCAAAAACAACAATTTAGATAACATCTTAGGTCAATATTTCAACTGTGCTCATATTTCTACAGAGCTATCATTTGTTGTGAAGGAAAATTCAGCAATAGCTTGTCTTAATGTTAATCTATAACCTGATTCATATTCCTATTACACCTCTATGTCTAGGAACAAAAGAGGGACTCTAGTTAGAGAGAAGAGGTAATTTATCTAGGCTCTCTGTCTTTAGCTTTTCTCAGAAAACAAACAAACCTTTTGTTTATTTCCAGGCAAAAGGAAAAAAGTAAAAGAAAAAGATAATGCATTAGTGAAGTTTCCCCTTTCAGTTATCCAACAAAGTTCTTGAATATAAGTTGGAGATTCAGAACGATTGTAGCTGCTTTGCCTGCATGGTTAATTTAAAAAGTCTTCAGTCACTCAGTGATTTTTCTGAAATGCTGAATTCACCTGTTTTGATTCCTTTAC
>JADRCC010572070.1:0-13946 GCA_019843855.1 Hylomyscus alleni
GCCTTTAATCCCAGCACTTGGGAGACAAGAGGCAGGCGGATTTCTGAGTTTGAGGCCAGCCTGGTCTACAGAGTGAGTTCCAGGACAGCCAGGGCTATAAAGAGAAACCCTGTCTCGAAAAACAAATTAAAAAACAAACAAAGATTTAGCATACTGTCTTTGATGTTTCTTCACCAACAAGTAGACTCAACTTGTCATGGTATGTCTGGAAAACACTGTCCCTATTGTCGAATAATAAGAGTAACTCAAAAAATATGTGATGGCAGAATCAGAACATATCTGAAGATGGATCTTGGTGCATATGTGAGTAAGTGGCCTAAGGTAAAGGTATCGTCATATTTGTTGATTGTTAACCCAAGTAACCGAGAAAAACACAGAAACTGGATTTATCTGAAATTGATCATATTTTCTATCACCATGGAGAGAAATAACCCAAGAGACTGCATTAAGAAAAATGATCAAGTTAAATTACTTTGCACACCTGAATTTGCAGGTTATCTCAGACCTATCTTTTAAATGCTCAATTCTTTCCATAGGTGAAGTAACAAAACCTGAGTATCCTCTTGTGGCTAACACAGGGTTTGCTCTGGTCACTGCTGAAACTGTTCTTAATTAGAGAAACTCACTAACTAATTAGGTATGTATGCTGGCAGATAAATACAGATACTTGAGCATGCTCACCATAAAACAGCAGGAGCAAGAAGCCTCTAAAATCATATTTAGTCAATTATATCAGACTATAGGCAGAAAGGGACTTCCTTTGTCCCATCACAGCATATCAAAAAAATAATGAATATAGTAATGACAAACAAGAGAAGGCACAAGAGCAGAAATTTCAAAGGCTAACCCTCAACTCTTTGCTTTTACTACAAACACTTTTAAAGTTATCTTGCATGGTCTTTGAGTGCTTTGATAGCATCCTAACTGTTTGGGACTCCTTACTCACATGTGGATTGATATCAAATTATATTCCAAAATAACCTTGTTACCTGAATATCCCTAAATGAATGCCATGTGGCGTATATGCTAGAATTAAAAATTAACAGGTTTGGGCTGGAGATATGGCTCAGTGGTTAAGAACACTGAATGCTTTTCCAGAGGTCCTGAGTTCAATTCCCAGCAACCACATGGTGGCTCACAACCATCTATAATGGAATCTGATGCCCTCTTCTGGTGTGTCTGAAGACAGCGACAGTGTACTTACATATATTAAATAAATAAATATTTCTAAAAAATTAACAGGTTCTGCCAAATTTCTAGGTAACTTGTTTTCCATTCTAACACTGGGGACTAATTCTAGAAAGTGTCCAAACATATCCTGAACACTCGAGATTAAGATGCTTTAAAAAAATTAGTCCACTAACCTGCAGATGTTTACATCTCATTTGTGAACCTAATTTTAGAGCAGATAATGTGTTCAATTCAGATAATTTCACACAGGAAGAATCTATTATCATCTCTTTATACTAGAGGTTGGAAAAGAATTTCTGCTTGTTCAAAATGTGGATATATAGGGTAATACTCCACTACACAGTGAATTTGAGATCAGCCTGGACTACAGAAGATCCTATCTCAAATCTGAAACAAGAATCCATATATAATTGAACATTAAAGTAATTCTCAAAATTTAAAAAAAAATCATTGAAAAACTTCAAGTCCTACAAGGGCTCATACTTCAACAAATGGCTGAAACTGACTAGTAGCTGCCAGCTTTAGTTTAAAAATATTTAATTAACTACTTGAGACTGGGTATCACTCTGCAACCCCGTCTGACCTGTACCCTATAGAGGTGGATAACTACATAGATCTACCTGTCTGTATACCATGCCTGGCTATAAAACTCTTTTAAGTTAAAGACAGAAATTATGTATGTTTATGCTATGTGTGAGTTGGAGGGTTTGTGCTCAGCATACTTCCTAAGGGTTGGGGCAGAAGACACCTTTCTGGAGTTCGTTCCTTCCACCCTGACTTCTGGGTATTGAACGTTATTCTTCAGGCTTGGGCTAGAAGGGCTTTTACAGCCAAGCCATTTCACTGGCTCAAGGTGCCAGCTTTAGATGTTTTACAATTCCAAAGTCAGGGCTACATTCTAAAAGTATTTACAGAGCACCTTCTTACCAGATACTGTTTTTTAGATCCTGGGTTCACACAGTGAACAAACTTGTGGAATTTATATTCTAAAGACTAAAGATAGAGCCAGGCAGTGGTGGCACACACCTTTAATCCCAGCACTTGGGAGGCAGAGGCAGGAGGATTTCTGAGTTCGAGGCCAGCCTGGTCTACAGAGTGAGTTCCAGGACAGCCAGGGCTATACAGAGAAACCCTGTCTCAAACAAAACAAAACAAAACAAAACAAAAACAAACCAACCAAACAAAACAAAAAACAAAAAAAACCCCCAAAACAAAAACAAAAGAATAAAGGTAGAACAATTAGCTGTACCATAGAGAGTGATAAATGATATGAACAGATATGAAGTAGGGAGAAGTACAGGGCACTTTACCCATTTAAATGCCTAGCTAGATCTGGTAGGAACCCAGGCTTATGACTCATAAATAACCAAGTCATTATAAATGTTTTTGCACTATAATGCTTAAGTGTACTTCACTCATCTTTGAAGATTACTCAGCGATCTGCCTGCCTCTGCCTACCACGTACTGGGATTAATGGCGTGGGCCACATCGCCAGGCATTAGATTTTTAATTTTATGTGTCCACATGTGGGTATGGGACCATGAGTGTAGATGCCTACGGGAGCCAGAAGAGGGTGTCAGGTTCCCTGGAACTAGGCAATACAGGTTGCTTTAAACCTTGCCTCAGCAAGTTTCCGAAAATCTAAGCAGCAAGCGCTCTTAATTGCTGAGCCACCTCTCCATCCCCTTCAGTAAGTAGTCTTTATATTCCATGGTCCAAACTATGTTTTCATGCAGGAGAAATGAGAAGCAAAGAGTCTTTCCGCAGCCACTTTCCAGGGTGACTATTTCGGTTTGCTTAACCGAGGGATCCTTCGAGCATCAGCAACCTAGACGGCAATTCTCAGCGCCTCTCACCGCGCAGCAGCTCTGTTTCCATAGCAACCAAGACGCGGAGCGGGCGCGGGGTCCGAGGAGCAAGACTTGACCTGGTTACCCAGGAAGTACTCGGGTAAGAGAAGGGTTGCTGTCGCAGCCTGGGGCGGAGGAAACGACGTTCCGGGGACTCGCAGCCGGCCTCGCTTCTCTGGATCTGCAAGCTCTCCGGCCGCCCGCATCTCCAGCTGCCACAACTTCCGGCCCCGAAGCCCCGAAGCCCCTCCCCCTGGCTCCGTGGCTCTCTCGCGGGTCCTCACTGCGGAAAGGTGACTGCGGCGGCTGCCGTGTCTGATCAGGCGTCGGACCAGGGGCTGCCACGTCTTTGGGACGGAAGAGAGGCCACGACAGGGTGCTAAGGCTCAGCCAAGCGCCGTGTGGTTCCGCCGGCGGGGCTGAAGCAGCAGCGGCCGGGCGCGGGGCACGCAGGCGCGCGCGGGGCAGGCACGGCGGCGGAAGTGAAGGCACGGCTTGGCCCAGCCGTCTAGGAAGCCGAGGCGGGTCGCCCAGCTGGGGCAGTCGGAACCCCGCCAGACCGTCGGGATTCAGCTCCGGTTGCCGGCGCGATGCCTCTGTTCACTGCCAACCCGTTCGAGCAAGATGTGGGTGAGTGCGGTGCCCGGCGCGCTGTGTGCAGGAGAAAGTGGGCGGCGGCCCGGGTGCCAAGAAACGCAGGCGGAGAGCGAAGGGGCGGCGCCGCTCTCGGCGGCGGGGGGCAGCCTCGGTGCGTTTGGGGCTGGGCCAACTTCTGCCTGCCTGGGGTACGGAGGGGCAAAGCCAGGTTCGTTGGAGGCTTAAGTTGCTGATACAAACTTCCTGCTTTCTCCCGAGCTCGTTAACACCTTTCCCTTTGGAAGAAAGTGCACCCCGTTTGCTGCCTAGGGCAGTCTCGAACTAGAGATCTAGACTTAACCAGGTTTAACTCGCATCGCTTCCGTAAGCACACGTCTAAGCCCCGGTGGTTGCAGTTTCAGTATTTATTGACGGTTTTGAAGGTGCTGCGAGATCCAGGCTCAGAGAATGAAAAGGAAAACTCCCAGAATCTTTAAAATAGCCCAGAACAACCAATATTTGGAGTCAAACTTTACTCTGGTCGCGCATGTCTTTCAGAATGAGAAAAAGGAGCTTAAGCTTAAGCTTAATACAGCTTAAGCATAATATAAACAGTAAAAACACAGGCTAGCATTTTTGTAGCAGTAGTTAACATGCTCATAGCGAGGTTTTAGGATTTAGAAATTTTCAGTCAAACGAAATGCTACATATTTTAGCACAAGTTTGTTCAGTTAAAATTTCTGTTCATTTACGAAAAGACTAGAAAGTGCTTCATCTTGTTATGAATCTCAAATCATGTTCAAATCAAGGGAGTGTCTTAATTATATAGGAAGCATGTTGAGGCTTAGTCACTGCTTAAGGAATAATTAATTGTTCTTTTGTAACAATACCCTTGTGAGACATTGCACTTTTTAATTTTTATTGGATTAATTGAGTTTTGAGACAGAGTGGAGTCTCTATATAGTCTAGGCTGGCTTCAAATTCTTAAAAAGTTGGTCTTAGTATCAAGAATTGTGGGATGCCAGGTCTGGGTGGGCCTCTGCCCTGATTGAGACCTGTACTTCTTACTGTGACTGTAAACACTTTGATTTTGTTCTAATGAAATGTGTGTGAAAAGCCAAAGAGAAGAGGTCATTTTATTTTTTCTTTATTAGTTTGTTATTTGTGTGCATGGGTGTTTTGCCTACATTAAACTTGTCATTAAATGTGTGTTGTGGCTGAGGAGGCCAGAAGACAATGTCAGATCACCTTTCACTGGAGTTACAGACAGTTGTGAGCCACCGTGTGGGTGCTGGGAAGAGCAGGGAGGAGCAGGGAGTGATCTTAACCGAGCCATCTTTCCAGCCCATGACAGATTATTTAAAATATAAAACCTGTGAACTTTTTTTATTTTATTTTTTTTAATTTTTAGAGATAGGGTTTCTCTGTGTAGTCCTGGCTGTCCTTGAACGCAAGAGTAGATCAGGCTGGCTTTGAATTTAGAGATCCGCCTGCCTTTGCCTCCCAAGTGTTGGGGCAAAAGGTGTGCGCCACCATGCCCATCTTAAAACCTGTAAACTCTTTCTTCAAGGAAAAATTTCCTAGGAACTTGGTGTTTTCAAATTGAAAACTTTTTTTTGGTAGCAATATTATGAGTTGCTCTGCCCAGTTTATTTTTCTACACTTTCTTCTCAGTAGGTTCTGAAATCTTCGCCATCACAGTTTAGTGTAGTTTTCTTAGGTTTGGATCTTCAGACAAAAACAAACAAAAAACCCGTGTAGATTATTTCATGGGCTATGAAATTGATTGAGGCCACTAAGACGAATGCAACTAGAAAAAAAAAAATGGAACGAAATTCTAAGGAGCTCAGATTGCTCTAAAATGAGTATCAGGAAATTATATGTTGTATTTTTCAGACCTTAAGAACTCTTTTTTTTTTTTTTTTGTTTTGGTTTTTCAAGACAGGGTTTTTCTATATAGCCCTGGCTGTCCTAGAACTCACTCTGTAGACCAGGCTGGCCTTGAACTCAGAAATCCGCCTGCCTCTGCCTCTCAAATGCTGGGATTAAAGGTGTGCACCACCATCGCCCGTGTCCTTAAGAACTCTTAATGTGGGCTGGTGAGATGGCTCAGCAGGTAAGAGCACTGACTGCTATTCCGAAGGTCCTGGGTTCGGATCCCAGCAACCAATGGTGGCTCACAACCACCGGTAATGAGATCTGATGCCCTCTTCTGGTGCGACTGAAGACAGTTACATTGTATTACCCCAGAGTGAGTGGCCGGCCAGAGTGAGTGGCCATCTGTACAACTACAGTGTACTCATACACCTAAAAATAAATTAAAAAATCTTTAAAAAAAAAAAAAGAACTCTTAATGTGAAAGAGTTAAATAGGACAAAGCAAATAATTAGCTGATTCAGCATTTTACAGCAATATTCCGTGTCTTTTTTTTTTTTTGCAGAATTATCTTTATTACTGTAACATGTATATGTTACCTGTGTTCACTCTTTAGGCAACAGAAATGCATGGGATGATTACTGTAGATGAGGCATTGTATTATGTTCTTCAGAGACAAAAATTAATACATATACTGAGTTCTTGCTTGTAAGAACTCAAGTCTAAGGAAGGAGACATGCTCCAGTAGATGGTTGTACTATAATGTGATTAATAGGTATGGGGAATTTGGAAGATGGTATCTATCCCCTTTTGCCTAAAGTTATCGATTGTCTCTGAAGGGAAGGCAAGCAACAGTGTCAGGAAGGCAGTTTCCAAGGTAAAGGTCACCATTGTCCTTCCCTTCCCTGACAGCATCACTTCAGTAGGAAGCAGCCACGTCTTACATTCTGTGGAAGTTTCCAAGGAAAGAAAGTAAACATGAAGGACTTGGTGGGAAGACAGAGTGGCTGGTGTTAGGAGGAGACAGTTTTGGTGTGGCACGTAGACCCCTTTTCCTTTTGCAGCAGTCCTCAGAGAGGCAGCTGCCAAAATGAAGTTCAGTCCCTTTGTGACTTCTGACTGACTGTGGCAAGCATGTGAAAGGCACTTCAGTGCGCCTTCTCACGTTCGGAGGAAGCTCATGTTTCCTGAGACAGGAGGATAATGCTCTGTCTATGCACAGTCGAAAGGATGATGGAGTTCAGGTTATAGAGGACAGTACAGAGGTCGGCTGGTTGGCAGAGCGGTCCAGGTGTGAAGGAAGAAGCATGAATCTCCTCCATTGAATGGGAGAAAAGGCTCCTGGCACAAGTGTCGGTGTGAGCTTCCACCCAGCAAGGCAGGTGGGTTATCACCAGGCTCAAACTGGAAAAAGTCTGCAGAAACATAAAATAAAAATCCTGCCGGGCAGTGGTGGGGTACGCCTTTAACCCCAGCACTTGGGAGGCAGAAGAAGCAGATTTCTGAGTTTGAGGTCAGCCTGGTCTACAGAGTGAGTTCCAGGACAACCAGGGCTACACAGAGAAACCCTGTCTCAAACCAAAACAAACCAAAACAAAAAAAAAAAAAGAAAAAAAAAGAAAGAAAAAGGAAAAAAAAAGAAAATCCTGCAACAGAAAGCCAAGTCTAGCCAAATAGGAGAGGAAAGGGGCAGATTCAGGGAAGAAAATACTGAGGAGATGCGAGGGTAGGGGAACTTCATACCCAGCTTACTGTAAGACAGCTTAAATAAGGAAGGGTGGGTGTGTGCTGTTTGCTTAGATTCAGTACCAGGCTTGTTACCTGTGGTGCAGAGTCATTGCTTGGCTGTTTTGTGCCCTGACCCCACTGCTTGTTGCTGTACTTTTTTCTCTTTGCTCAAGCCAGGCACTTTTTTGTCTAATAGTCTGTGCTCTGTGCTGTTTATCATTCATCGCTAAATGTTTGTGTCATTTTTAAAGTTGACATACTTTGGATGTTTGGATGTACGTGTGCCACAGGGAGCATGTGGCAGAGAATGCTCCTTATTGAGGCAGAGTCTCTTGTTTCTGCCTAGCTGTGCTTTCCTAGCTGGCCAGTGAGCTTCTGAGTTCCTGGGACAGTTTTCCAAAGAAGCCCAGGGTTGTGTGTCTCTGCATCTGGTCCTCAGGCTTTCAAGGCAACTGTTTTTAATCTGCCGAACCATCTCTCTGGCCATTATCTTATTTTATTCTTGAGATAGGATCATAATATGTGTCTTGGTCTGCCCTGGAATTCTCATGTAGCCTTGCCTGGCCTTGAAGTTGAGATCTTGCCTTCACTTTCTAAATGCTGGGTGCTTCGGTATATGCCATCATGCCTAACTATAAATACTTGTCTTTTCATTCACCATCTCCACCCATTCCTAACGATACACGTGTTTGTACCCCAGAAAACTAGATTTTAATTTTACTTTAGAAAAGTGTCTTCTGAAAAGGTGGGTTGATGTGTGAATGTCCCTGTTTTTGCTTTTGTTGCTACAAGACCTTGACAAAAAGTAATTTAGGGCTTTCAATCAGTATTCCAACAGAAATTTGTAAGGATCCTTAATATAAAAATAGAAGCATTCTAATAATATAAGTGGATTTTGTACATTCAAATTTATAACATTTACTTAATTTAGTCCTTGATCATATGGCTGTTATAATCTTTCATTTTTAAAAAGTTTTGGTTATGGATGAACATGGCTTTATTTATTTATTGGTAATATAATTTTTTTCCCTTACCTTGTTTTGCTTGCATAGTCCCAGAAATGCTAGTACTTTCAGATAGTTTGAAAGTTTAATTAATAACTTTGATGTTTTCTTTAAAATGTGAACTACTATGAACATAATGTATAAAACACAACGTGAACTCCCATCCCTGCCAGCCAGCCAGCCCTATCAGCTTCTAATACCGAGACACGTTTGATCTTTTTAAAGAAGAGACCTTTCAACGTGGACTCCCATCCCTGCCAGCCAGCCAACCCTGTCAGTTCCTAATACCGTGACACATTCGATCTTTTTAAAGAAGAGAACTTTCAAGATACCGTTGGATATATTCTTAGCAGCTGTCTTTTTCACTCTTCTTCATTTACAGAGCTAAACACTCTCAAAAAGAAAATTCTATTTGGTAAATGTGTATATTATATAATATAGAAGTACACTCTGTACATTTTTGTGTCTTTTCAAACTTTATGAGAGTATATTTTGTCTGCATCTTTTGTCATAGGCATTTTTTATCTGTTATTCATGTTGGGTGCATTGGCTATATGAACTCTTCTGTATGATTACACCACACTTTTATGTAGTCTCCTACATATGGGCATGCTTATAGTTTGAAACTAGGGCCAGAGGGTGAAATGAAGGTTTTCTACAGGTGAACACGTTATAGTAGTAGTGTTTGATTTATCACACATTACTTTTTTGTTTAAATAAAGACCTTAAGACGGACATGTGGTGCGTGTCTATGATATCTGTCCATGGGAGGCAGAGGCTGGAGGATCGCTTTAATGTGAGGGCAGCGTGGTCTGTATAGGAAGTATGACACCAACTAAAGATACATAGTGAGCTCTGTCTTTGAAACAAACAAGGAAGACCTTTAGAGGCATCCTTTTTATCATTAAGAATAGGCAGATGTGTGATGTAGAATGTCACACCCTGGCTGATGGACAACTGATAGCTCCAGCCATTTGTCATCTGTACATCAAAATAAAGCTTAAGGGTTTATTTCCTCTTTTCTTTGTTTCCTATTAATTTTCCCTCCATGGTTGCCTTCTTTCTTTGCCTTTCTCTTTTCCTGTGGATCTGACAGTCTCTCATGTGCCAGAAAAGCTCTCTCCCACTCTGCTACATCCCTGTCCTCTTTCCTCGGTTGCCTGCTGTCCCTAACTCTGACACCTGCTTAAAGAGACGGAGTCTCTCTCTTCCAGGATTCCTGAGCTCAAGGGATCTTCCTGCCTCACCCTCCCAGGTAAGCTGGAGGCAAGAGCCACTAATGATTTTTTATTTTTTATTTCCAGTTGTAACTTGTTTTTGCATAGTCAGGCTGCCCTCATAGCCCTGGTCTTGAACTTGGAGCGCACACCTGTATCAGCTTCTCCAGTGCTAGGAGTGCAGTCTCCACAATGCCTGCTCAGCTACAGTCTTTTAAAAAGTATAGTTTCTACATTTCTAATCATGTGTATTTGTGCCGGCCTGTGTGTGGATATGTGCATTTGAGGACGTGCTCTCAGAAGCAGGAAGACAGCATTGGATCAGCCTTGGATTGCACTGTCATTACGGCAGCTGCAAGGCACTTGTCCTAGATTCTGGGAACCGAACTCTAGTCCTCTGTTAGAGCAGTGTACATTCTTTTTCTTGTTTGTTTGTTTGTTTGTATCATTTTTGAGATAGGGTCTTGCTGTCCTGGAATTCACTATGTAGACTAGGGTGGCCTCGAACTCACTTTAAGATTTGCCGGCCACTCCTTCCTGAGTTCTGGGATTAAAGGCATGTGCTACTGTGCCCAGCCTAGTATTACATATACCCTTAACCTCTGAACATCTCTCCAGCCTGAGTAAGAAAGATTTTAAATGTAATTTAGCGAGCAATTTCTTTCCTAAAATAATCACAGTATTAGTCAACCCTCTTGCTAAAACAAGTACTGTTCTAGAAACCAGCAACATTTGGCATTGCCTATACATTGTTTCCCCTAGGCCTTTACTTAATTTATCTTTGTTAGTTTAATTTTTTTTAGCTTTATATTTTTTAGGTTTATCTTACGTTTTGCCTGTATGCATGTATGTGTTCCATTGTATGCCTGGTGCCTGTGAAGGTCAGAAGAGAGCACTGGATTCCCTGAAACTGGAGTTGTGGATAGTTGTGAACCATGGTGTGGTGCTGGGAACTGAACTTGAGTCCTCTGCAGGAATAACACATGCTCCTAAACCCCGAGCCATTGCCATAACCCAGGCTATCCTGAAACTTGAGAATTACAATCTGTCTGTCTTTTGCTCCTTCCCAAGGGTTGGTATCACAAGTGTGCACTGCTACACTCTAGTCAGCATTTCTGTTTTAAGACTGAATTTCACATTGCTATGGTATCTTTAGCTCTCCCAGACATTGTGAATATTGCTTCCATCTTGTAAAGCACCCTTAACATTTTCTTAATGGATTTGTAACTGCCAGTGCTTGAAGGACAAGCACCTGTACCACCCCACAGAAACAGGTCTTTAGTGTAGAGAGACCTTTAAGCTAGCACTGTTAGATTCAGAGGGCCTTCATTCGATTTGCAGTTAAGGCAGTATGAAAATGGAGTATCGTGTACCGCAGTTCTAGTTGGGACTGACTTGATGAAGCTCAGGCCGCTTACTCACCACTGTTGACACTTAAGAAGGCGTGGACCTGGACTTAGACCCAGCAGATGCTGCTTGCTTAGTTAGCACAGGCACGTCCTACATTTAGTGCACTGCACTACAGCAGAATAAAAGGGCTTGAAGGAAGCAGTGCTGATACTTGTTTCTAATGCTCTGTTCTACTGTCTCCTTAATTCCGTGTCATTCCTGATGCATCATCTAAGTGTGTTTTAGCCTAGGCTTGCTTTGGATTCCAGGGTCAAGTGATCTTCCTTTCTTAAATTCCTGAGTGCTAGGACTACAGGTCAGTACCAGCATTATGAGCAGCATATAAGGAGGCAGCAGCGGGGTGGGGTGTGTTTTGAGGCAAGGGCTTACCGTGTTGCTGACCTCAAACTATCTTCTTGTCAAAGCCTCCCATAGCTGAGACTATAGGCAGGTACCACTGTGTCTTGCATGTTTAATATGATTTTCACTTATTTTGAGACAGGGTCTTGCAATGTAGCCTTGACTGGCTTTAAACTCTGGATTCTTCTGGCTAACCCTACTGGCTTCTGGGATTGTCGATGGGTGCCTCTTCAGCTTTCAGTATAATGTTTAAATGAGTTAGTGACACATACTTAAGGCTTAAGAAGTTAACCCACAGTTCAGGGTTAGCCCCAGGCCAAAATACAGCAAGATGATATGCCCCCTCCAAAATTGTATTGAATAAGGAGACTAGAGAAACAGCAAGGTGGCTCAACTGGAAAAGGTGTTTGCTGGCAAACCTGATGACCTAAGTTACATTCCTGGAACCTACCCCGTGAAAGGAGAGAGCCAACTCCCTCACATTGTCCCCCGACAAGCACAGACCTACTGTGGTCCATGCATGCCCCTCCCCCAATGTGGGTAAGGAAATGTGAAAACTTAGGTGGGGAAGCTTCTTTTGAAAGCCTTCATATGTCAGAGGTGTGTTAGTGGCCTCTTCTAAAGCCTGGAGTATTAGAAATATTAGTAACGTTGGAGGACTTGCAGTGGAGGGCGGGGGAGGAGCAATGTCTAGAGGTGTGTTAGTGTGCTCTTCTAAAGCCTGGAGTATTAGAAATACTAGTAACGTTGGAGGACTTGCAGTGGAGGGCGGGGGAGGAGCGAGTGCATGAATATGCAGTGTGTGCATGGGTGTGTCCAAGTGTGACACAGCAGGTGTGCTGTTCTACTACTTAGTCCCTTGGGTATTTCCACTGGAACTGGCTAGTGGCCACCAGATCCCAGTGATCTCCCTGCCCCTCTGTCCCCAACATTACAGGTACACGTGTGGCCACACCCTACATCTTGTAGGCACTGGGCATCTGTACACAGGTCTTCATCTTTCTTTAGCCCTGACTTTTTTTTAAAATTGCTATTTGATAAGCTCATAAAAATTGCCTAATAATTAATGAATGCTTATATTTAATATAGGAAATGAAGGTCATTGTGACAGAATACAGGGCGTAGTCCTTTGCCCCTGCAATTTATTGATATTCTAAAGTATCCATTTAATTGAGTTCATTAGTATCAGTGTGATGTCAGAAATTTGTTATGGCCCAGTGGTGTGGTTTTTGTTATCTTAGCTGTTCAAGAAGCATCTCATTGTTTTATTTATCCTTGAAATGGATTGTAATTTTTGCTTATTTCCAGTGTAAGCGTGTGCTCACACACGTCTGCACATGTGTTTGGAAGTTAGAGGTCAGTGTTGAGTAACCTCAACTGTCCTCTGACACCTTATTTTTGGAAATGGAATCTCCTTTGGACTGTACTCCGATGGACTGTATGTAGAATGCCTTGATCAGGCTGTACTGGCTAGCAGGGCCTGGCTGTGCGCCCTCCTGCCCTGCCAGCGATGCACTCAGCTCCTTACTCAGCACTTTACTAACTGAAACATCTCCCCTGCCTCGTTTATTTGGTTTCTTGAGATAGTGTCTCAAGGCTGTTCTATATAGTTGAGGCTAGCCCTAAACTCTTGATATTCCTGCCTTCTAGGAGCTGGATGTAGAAAGGAGCATGTTTATTTTCTAAGTTCCTCACCTAAGATTATTACAGAGGGCATTCTGGCAGAATTGGCCAGCTGACAGTGAGTTTTCAGGAATGTGAGATCTGCCTATGGGTTCCCTTTTGTCTTTGCCCCTTTGGTAAGTGATTTAAAGTAATAAAAGGCAAGCAAATGATTTTGATTTCCACCGATTTTTCTTTTGTCTGTCAAACTTCTTAGTCTCTGGAAAAAAACGTTGGTGGTCACTGGATGTGGAGGAGGATGGATGCCTTTAATGCCTGGACTCAGGTGGCAGAGGCGGCAGATCTCTTGAACTTAAGGCTAACCTCTTCTATAAAGTGAGTTCCAGGTCAGTCAGGGTTGTGTAATGAGTGTTAACCCTTGTCTGTTGTGCACCACGAGGAAGAGGAGAGAGTATACCACTGGGCTGGAGAGATAGCAAAATCTGTTATTATCCTAGCACATAGCAGAGTTGCTGATCCATCAGGGCCACCAGGCAGGGACTCTGGAGCCTGCTTTTTTCTGGCAGCCTTGAGTAGGGGCTGAAGTAGGGCTCCTGAACACACAAACCTCAAGCACCTGGGCCACGTTACAGTTAGAATTTTTACCTGTCAGAACTCAGGGATTAGGAACTTTCCCAAGTGTTCCATCATTGTCAGCTGACATTGAGTATATCTGTTTGCCCAGCCAATCAAATTAATTTCTTCTTTCTGTTGTAAGAACAGGCATTGTGTTTTGGGTAACTATCTTAGGGAGGGGGTTGTTCAGCATAGGTAAAATGGAGTCTGAGGTCAAAATAGCAGTACTTAAGACAAGTTCCTTTTGTCTGCTCCCAACAATAAGAACTTGTCTTTAAAAAAAAAAAAAAGTGATAATATGACACATGAAAGGAAGAGCAGCAGACAGCAGAGCAAGACCAGAAGAGTGTGTGTCACACATGTGCAAGACCCGAGGAGTGTGGGTCACATGTGTACAGCTGTTGGTCTGTGCCTGCACATGAGTGTGGGAGTCACAAGCTGATCATGTGTCCTCCTCAGTTGTTCTCCACCTGGATTTTTGAGGCAGAGGTTCTTAATGAACAGATAAGGCTATGTAT
>JADRCC010572071.1:6227-18939 GCA_019843855.1 Hylomyscus alleni
TTTCTTTCTTTCTTTCTTTCTTTCTTTCTTTCTTTCTTTCTTTCTTTTTTTCTTTCTTTCTTTCTTTCTACCTTGACCAAGTTATCATTGAGTAGGGTATTATTTAGATTTCAAGTGTATGTGAGTTTTTTGTTATTTTTATTGCTATTGAAGGACAGCCTTATTCCATGATTATCTGATAGGATTCATTGGATTATCTCAATCTTCTTTTATCTGTTGAGGCTTGTTTTGTGACAGATTATAGGGTCAGTTTTGGAGAAGGTACCATGCATGAGGTGCTTAGAAGAAGGTATAATCTTTTGTTTTAGGATGAAACATTCTATAGATATGTGTTAAATCCATAACTTCTGTTAATTTCACTGTGTCTCTGTTTAGTTTCTATTTCCCTGATCTGTTCATTGATGAGAGTGAGGTATTTAATTCTCCCACTATTATTGTATGAGGTGCAATGTGTGCTTCTAGCTTTAGTAAAGTTTCTTTTATGAATGTTGGTACCCTTGCATTTGGAGTTTAGATGTTCAGAATTTAGAGTTCTTCCTGGTACATTTTTTCTTTGATGAGTATGAAGTGTTCTTCCTTATACTTTTGAATAACTTTTGGTTGAAAGTCAATTTTATTGAATATTAGAATGGCTAGCCCAGCTTGTTTCTTAGGACCATTTGCTTGGAAAATTGTTTTCCAGCTTTTTACTCTGAGGTAGTGACTATTTTTTCACTGAAATGTGTTTCTTGTATGCAGCAAATTGCTAGGTCCCATTTATGTATCCAGTTTGTTAGTCTATGTCTTTTTATTGGGGAATTGAGTTCATTGATGTTAAGAGTATTAAGGAATAGTAATTATTGCTTCCTGTTATTTTTGATATTATTTTTATGTTTTGGGGGCTATCTTCTTTTGGGGTTGTGGAAAGAAGATGAGTTTCTTGCTTTTTCTAAAGTGTAGTTTCCCTCCTTGTGTTGGAGTTTTCTATTATCCTTTGTAGTGTTGGATTTATGGAAAGATATTATATACATTTGTTTTTGTCATGGAAGATCTTGGTTTCTCCATCTATGGCAATTGAGAATTTTGCTTGATATAGTGGCCTGGGCTGGCATTTGTGTGCTCTTAGGTTCTGTATAGCATCTTCCCAGGATCTTCTAGTTTTCATAGTCTCTGGTGAGAAGTCTGGTGTAATTCTGATAGGTGTGCCTTTATATGTTACTTGATCTTATTCTCTTACTGCTTTTAATATTCTTTCTTTGTTTAGTGCATTTGGTGTTTTAACTATTAGGTGACAGGAGGAAATTCTTTTGTGGTCTAATCTATTTGGAGTTTTGTAGGCCGCTTGTATGTTCATGGGCATCTCTTTCTTGAGGTTAGGGAAGTTTTCTTCTATAATTTTGTTGAAAATGTTTACTGGCCCTCTGAGTTCTTGTAATCTTTAAGGGATTTTTATGTTTTGTCTTTAAGGGCTTCTACCTGTTTATGTGTGTTCTCCTGTATTTCTTTAAGGGAGCTATTTATGTCCTTCTTAAAGTCCTCTATAATCATCATGAGATGTGATTTTAAATCAGAGTCTTGCTTTTCTGGTGTGTTGGGGTATCCAGGGCTTGCTGTGATGCGAGAATTGGGTTCTGATGATGCCAAGTAGCCTTGGTTTCTGTTGCTGATGTTCTTGCCCTTGCCTCTCGCCATCTGGTTATATTTGGTGTTAGCTGGTCTTGTCTCTGACTGTGGCTTGTCCCTCCTACAAGCCTATGTGTCAGTACTCCTGGGAGACCAGTTCTCTTTGGGAGGAATTTGGGTATGGAGAGCCGTGGCACAGGGTCAGTTCTGGGAATAGATGGAAACCAGAAGGATCCTGTCCCAGGCTGCTCCTTGGTTCCTGTGTCCTGAAGGCTCTGGGCAGAAGTGATGGTCTTACCTGTGCTCACAGGTATGTCCACACTCCTGCAATACCAGCTCTCTTCCCCAGCTGTATTTGTTTATGGAGCACTGTGGCACAAGAACAGTTCCAGGGGCAGACCCATGGTTTTAGTCTTAAACATGAATTCCACTTATGACATTGGATACTGTTTGACCTTAGGAAAGTAATTAACCTAATCAGAGTTAATTAAAAGTGAACTAACTTTGGAGCTGGCAGGATGGCTAAGCAGGTAAATGTGCTGCTGCCTTTGACCAACCCTGATGACCTGAGTTCAATCTTCAGGACCCATATATTGGAAGGTGAAAACCAATTCCTGCGCATTGTCTTCTGACCATTGTCCTTGCCATGTAGTGCAAAGCACTGCACACACACACACAGACACACACACACACAGACACACACAGAATAAAAATGTAAAAGTTGATTAATTTATAAAAAGGTAAACAATAAAGTCTTTGATTAACAATTTTGAGTATAATTGATTTAATGTCTGCATGATATTATGAAAGTTTAAGCACAATGAGACCATTTCAAAGCTTTGTAAATACTAACTTCATTTAGTTTCTAGGACTGCTTTGCATTTCAAAAGATCACACCAGGTCCAATATGGTCCATCCACCTGAAGATATTTTACTTAGTCTCTCAGAGAGTTTGTACACTCTCAGTAGGAAGATAATACAACAAATTATATGATCAAAAGTGGATATCTATCTGTCTGTCTATCTATCTATCTATCTTTTCTCTAATCTGTCATCTTATCTGTCATCTTTATTTATCATCTATATCTATCTATCTATCTATCTATCTATCTATCTATCTATCTATCTGTAAACTCTCTGTCTATCTGTATATCTACCTGTTATCTGTTTATCTATTCATATCTATCTATCTATCTATCTATCTATCTATCTATCATCTCTTTATATCTATCTATCATCTATTTATCTATGTATCAATCAACTATCTACTCTTTCTTTAGTCTCTTTATCCATCAAGTTATTATCATGTTTAAAATTAATTGTGTTAAACCTATCATACGATAAAATAATTCAGTGATATACACAATGAAAATGTTCTTGGATAAAGCTTGAAGACAGTTGGGCACTTTCTCTTGTTTATAGAAAATAAGCAAGAGAGTTTTACATAATGCGTTTGGAGCAGCCTTTGTTTTTATAATTGCTTGAGATATTTAAAGGTGCTTTGCTATAAATCTGAAGACTTACAAACATTGTTTTACAGTCTGGCCCACTAAGAATAATGACCTCTCCTGTTTCTTGTTTTTTCTGGGTGATTAAGGGTTTCCTGGCTGGCCCCAGGCCATCTGTCCTGACTTTTTCCCTCCAAGAATTTAGAATGCTATTGTCAAAAAAATCTCTTACTTTGTGCTATTTTTTCTAGCATCAGAAGATATAAAGTATTTGCCTTGTGTGCTCCTATCCTGTATGAAAACTCTTCCTAGCAATGCCTTTTGCTGATGGTACAAGCAGCTCCATCATTTGTGCCCTTTTAACTAAATTAAATGTAAATTACTTCAAGGAGGCCAACATTCTTCTCTGTGTTCCCATGAGGAGTGATTGACAAATACAGTACGTCCCCCCACCCAGAGATCTTGCACGGGGAGAAGAAATCAAGGAGGTAGAAGAAGTGAGCTCTGACCTGGGGCCAGTACACACCTTTCCACAGGGGTTTGCAGCATGTGGGTGATTTTTAACCAAGCTGACATAAATCACTGTGTGTGGAGCACTGGCGTTCAAATCACTGTGCTGGGAGATGCCTGGATAGTGTTATGCTTCCCTCATTAGGAGGCATGGGAGTTAAGTTGAGGAGTTGAACTTTTAGCTGTATCAACAGTGTGCAAGCAAAAAGGAGGCTATGATAGTTGCTCGATCCTTCCTTACTGACTGCTCTGTGAAGTGTTCTGGGCCCTCATCCTCAGAGATAATTTAGTTAGAAACTGAGCTAAACAAAATCGAGAAGCATTTGGTCCAGGAATGTTGTGGTTGAAATCCTTTGGGTGTTATTTATGTCTCATTCTTTCTCAGTTGGGATATTATTCTGCAGTTCCTCATGTTCTCACATGCCATTTAAACTGAGTTCATTAAATTGTAGTGTTCAGAAACATCTTCTTTAAGCCAAATTATATATTATTTGTTGCTGCAAGGGATTTTTAAAAATGGAAATTAAGCGTGAAATTTGGGTGTCAAAACATATTATTTGATGTAGTGGTCAAAAAATACAATCTTCCCCAAAATTAAAATCAAACAAAGATTAAACATATCAGATTCATACAACAAAGAAGAAAAAGAAAAACAGTCCATGGTAATACTACTAGCTTCAAGTTATGGTGAGGTTGTGGGCTATTAAAGAGGTGATGGTATTAATAATGGTTGAAGGCCTAAGTTGGACATTTACAGGTACTTTAAAAGTATTTTATTTTTAATTGTGTGTGCGTGTGTGTGTGTATTACTTAGACATGTATAGTTGTTCATAGACACCAGCAGGAGACAGTGGTGGATACCCAGTGTTTGTGAGTCACCAACAAGACTGGTAGAGCCACATTCTAGCCTTCTGTAGGAGCTGTACATGCTCTTAAACTACTGAGTCATGTCTCCAGCCCCCCCAACCCCCTTCCATTTTCAGATTCTTTGCAAGGGCTTACACAGATGTCCAAAGGCAGCAAGATAATGTTGTTTGGAAGGAAGCCATAGTAGAGCTAAGAAAGATACCATGTCAAGATTGGCAGCAGGCCACATGACTGAGAGTACTCAAGGGTCCCAGGTTATAGCTTGAATTCTCTTTTTATGAGGTATAAAAGTAGGAGATGCTTGCTGCAAAGGGATGGAGCACTGGTGGTTCTCTATTTAGATTTATACATTACATCATATATTCATTTTTCCTACTGTGAGTGTGTCTTCTCATAATGCCTCTGTTTTTAATCATATTTCTGGCATATCCTGCGGTATAGGATCTTAAATTGGGAAGCATCCCAAAAGTTCAATTGAAGAATACAGTTTGCTGTAGTATATATGCATACAAAACCAGTGTGGGCCTTTGTTCTGCCTGTTGAATACACTGCAAATATGCTGTAACAGGCACTGTCTAAATGTGATTTAGGGGAGGAGAAATCTCTATGATTCAGAGAGGGATGTAAATCAATGCAAGCAGGGGTCTGAGGTTGATAGGTGCATTGTTCTGAGCTTGTATGTTTGTGTATGTGTGTGTTTATGTGATTTTCTATCCTATTACTGTGTAGATAACATGACCAGGACAACTTATAAAAGATTTTGTTTATCATAGCTCACAGTTAGAGAAGGTTAGCGCCAATTGTCATCTTGTTGGGAAAAAGCTGTAGCAGTAGCTGAGAGCTTACATCTAAATCAAAGGTGAGGAAGAGAATACTACGAATTGGAAATAGAGCTTTTAAAACCCTCAAAGCCTACCATCAGTGACACACCTCCAACAAGGCTACACCTCCCAATCCTTCCCAAGCAGTTCTATTAAGTGCAGATTAAGTATTCAAATATGTGAGCCCCATGGGGAACATTTCCATTTTCATTCAAGACACCACATAGGTGCATTGTTCTGAGCATGTGTGTGTGTGTGTGTGTGTGTGTGTGTGTGTGTGTGTTTGTGCAGGTAAAGGAGTGAGAGTGCCAATTACCTTATTAGAAGAGTTGTTTAAGTATAACCCAAGTCATATAGAGTCCAGGGAGCTAAGCTGTTCCCTGTGATTGACTGTCTCAGGGAGTTTTTAGGTCGATTGGACATTGACCTAGAGAACAGAAGAAAGGTTCTGTCCCACCATGATCCTGTGCCTAAAGGCCGTAGAGCCACTAGCTATGCACATGAAATATACACTGGAATGCTAAAGTGAGACCTATTTCAATAAGTTAGGGGTACTAGGTAATTTTTGCAGTGAGTGGATGCTGGTTAAGAAAATATGAAAAAAAAAATAATCAGAAAACACTGCAGCTGCTTACCTGCAAGGGCAGAGTAGGGAGAATTCCAGGGGCAGGAGGACAGGACTATGAGAGTGCCTTGTAAGAGTTTTGAAATTTAAAAACACATTAATTTTCTACATATTAAAAAACAAATTAGTATCAGTATCAACAAGGTTGAAAAAAAGATAAAATACTAACAGTATTTCAAATAACTAATTGAATTTTAAATAAATTATGTAACCAAAAGAGTAGAAGAACTAACCCAGTTAATTTAATCACAATACGTGCTTCTGTATATTAAATTTATCTGGTAGATTTCTTTCTTTGAGGTGTATGAGTGTAGGAATTCTGAAACTTTTTGTTGCAGGTTTTGGTAATTTGCCGACTGTGTTGTAAATCAGGGTTCTCACTGAAAAGGAAGAAATGGACCAGGAAGTGAGTCATCCAAAGCAGCCCTTGTGGTCCTGAGGTGGAACTGGTGGGGTCAGAATGAACTCTGTGGTCCCGAGGTGGAACTGGTGGTGTTGGAATGAACTCTGTGGTCCCAAGGTGGAACTGGTAGTGTCGGAATGAACTCTGTGGTCCTGAGGTGGAATTGGTGGTGTCGGAATGAACTCTGTGGTCCCGAGGTGGAACTGGTGGGGTCAGAATGAACTCTGTGGTCCCGAGGTGGAACTGGTGGTGTCGGAATGAACTCTGCTTGGATAAAGCATGTCATGGATCATAAAAGTTGAATTGTTTTCATATTAAAGGAGAGTAAAGAGACTTCACATACAAGTGTGAAGGGCATTGATAGAATAATTGATGTAGCTCATAGATGGAGCATAGATTAAATATAACTCAGAAAAGCTTGTATCATGCTTATACTTATTGAGTCTGATTGACAAACTATGGTTGTATAGGCAAACACATTTGTTCTTAGAAATATATGAAGAGAAATTAAAAGCAAAATTTTCACATAGTACATGGTAAAACATATTTTCCAAAACATTAAGAAAATTAAGTTGAAAGCTACAAGGTAGTTTCTTGTGCTACCCTTCAGTCTTCACTTTCTCCCTTCGAACATAAACTTATCTAAGAATAACAAGGTAAAGTCCAATCACACATCCCATTCTGAGTTGCTACCCATTTCCTGTGTTAGGAAACATATTCCTTGTGTGTTGATATGTTGCTGTTTAATTCTCCCGTGGTTTTCAACCTTTATTTTTTGTGTGGCTTTAATGAATATTTTGAATGCACATGATTAGTTATTAATGCCTGTCTTCTTTTTTGTTACATTTACAAAAATATATCTTGATTAATTTGCTGTACATATAAAGTATGTACTTGTCTCTTTGTTGACCTTAAACATATTATCATGCATATTTTCCCAAAATTGGATAAAAGCTTATTGCATTGCAAATATATAACATGACTTTTGGTTGAAATGCCAATTATAGCAATTTTAGTGAAAATTGAGGACAAATTTGATCTATGTGGTAATTTCTAAGTAGTATTATTTCCCCAGTCATGAACATTTAGGTAATTCATGATTAGAAATTTTTTTTAAGATGCTAAGTATCATCAAAAATATATGCCAGGGGTATCACAGGCAATAATGTATCCCTAATAAATATTATTCTATGTGTCATATATCAACATAGCTTAAAGAACATTTGCAGGCTATTTAATAACATTGGATTTAACATTTTCTGTGAGTACATCATTGGATACTGAGTAGCCAATTGTGTTCTCAAAGTTTATATAATAAATTTTACATATTTTAAAGGCTGAAAGACTCCTTTTCTGTTTGTATCCCAGAAGAAAAACATAATTTTAATTTTACCAAGCAACACAGTTTTAAAAACATTCAACCGAAAACAAAAGAGCAGAGTTATAAAATGCCTTTTTCCCAGAATAGTTGACTGAGAGGCACAGACACACAAGACCGTGTTAAGAATGCTAACCTGAACACACTAATAAAGGCTCAGAGCAGAAAGTGTAAAGATTAACTATGCCCTGACTGTCTGTACTGGACAAGTACAAGATATGTAGAATGCAGTGTGGAGGAGATAAGTTCTGCTTCCTCATTAGAATGTGCACAGACTGATTCCAGATAATAGTGAACAGAAACTGGAGATAAATAACAGAATGTGTTTATTGCACTGTCTGTATAGAAGGATAAGACATAAGTATGCATAGTTATAATTTCCCCCGACACTGTTTTTCAATGTCAGCCAAAGCAATGTTAGAAAACTGAGAGTGAAAATAGCAAAGTCAGCCCAAACACACCCTTTTGTCCTAGAAATGTCCTATTTAGCAACACATTAGTAATATCAATGCTTATACTGGGTGCAGTGGGTTTTTTAAGACAGTGTTCTGGTCCTCGAAATGATCTAATCCAGGATGTGAGTGCTCAGTTGCCTCCTCTCACATGCTATTTGTTATTCTCTAAGGAAGGTATTTTAACATTTGCTGGCATTAAAAATTTAGCCACTCATTGTTTTCAAATAAGCTATTTCAGAGTTACATGTTTCATAAGGAAAGAACAAGACAAACATGGAAGTCTGAGTTTGATGGAGGGTTACCAGGAAACTACCATGGCTCTTTTCAGCCACATGATTTAAATGACAGAAACATCATTGTATGATTAGAATCCCTCCTATCACATGAACATGTCTTTGCCTGTTGGACTTGAGGATACCCCTCCCCAACCCAAAATGACTACTTGGATATACTGTGCCCTCAGTATATAAGAGTATATAGTTTTTCTCTCTGATACTATTATTCAGTGTCTATCAATTTAATGTTATTTCTAAGGATGAAAAATAAAAAAAAATATTTTAAGAATAGACACAAGTTTATTCTTCTTTTTAATTGTGCTCTATTCAATGCCTTCCCAACACACACATTAGCTTTCTTTCCAATTCTTTGTCATCGTTGTTTGTTTTGAGACAGAGTGTTATGCATTTAAGGTTTTACTTCCAACCTGCTTTGTAGCCCAGGATGACTTTGAGCTACTTTTCTTTTTATTTTCTCATTCCACATGCTGTTGGGATTAAAGGCTTGAGCAATGACTGTTTGCTGCAGCACTGGGCATCGAATGCAGGGCTTCTTGCATCCTAGGAAAACAATTTATCAGCTGAACTATATCCCCAGGCAGCCACCTCTGCTTTTTTATTAAAGTTACTAACTCTTGCCAGAATATCTGAACTGATGCTGGTTTCCAGGAACAGGGATAAATAGGGAAGGGAATGGAGATTTACTTTACTGGGTACAAAATGCATTACATTGATATTTGATTTACTGTATGGATCTCTGTGCGGTTGAAATTATTACCTCTGTTTTATAAATAAGAAAACAAAGACTCAGAAAAAATAAGTGAATCATGTAAAGTGTATGTATCAAGCCAAGATTCCACTGAGAAAGAGTCTGAGCACAAACAGTGTGCCCAGACCCACCTCTTTCCCAACACCCTTAGATTTGAATTAATTTTAACAGCAGTCTCATGTTTAATACTCAACTTCCTCATGATTTTCTAAGAACTTTAATGTCTAAATAAAAGGGTTGGGGAACCAGTGCAGTATGTGTGTGGCTGGGTGGCTTTTGAATGTATTTTGAAGCCAATATTAAATGTTGATTCCTGAAAAGAGGCTATTTATTGAATCACTGCATGCAGTCTCACCTTGGGTTTTCTTTGGTGGTCTTCCTTGTAAGTAATGACAAAGTAAGACATAGTTTATTTTATGAGAACTGAGAAAGTCACAGCGCAGGGTGGTCTTAAATTTCACAAAGCTTTTGTTAACATAGGCTTTTTCCAATCCTTAAAGTCACACTTGCATGTGTAAACAGAAGTTTTAAGAGTCATATGTTTTCAATGGGCACAGAGTCCTCGGTATGCAGCCCTCCATCTTTGCTACTCAGTCATGGTAGCTGATGGGATGAAAATCATTGAATGAGCAACAGTTGCTTTCTGTCAATGGTCTCAAATTTAACTTTATGGATTTTAAAAGTTACTAATAGCTGTATTATGGAATTTAACATGCTTTCTGCTTTATGATTAATTTTTCACTTCAAACACATGAGAATTTACTTTCTTGCATTCCAATATGTATTTCCCTAGGCATGACTGACTGAAAGGAATTAAACTCAACTAATAATTTTTCTTTCTATTTGGCTTGAAACATTCCCATGGCTTTGTGAAATAGGGGCTCAGATTATAGTTACAGACCAAAGAAAATTCCATTTAAATGTATGTTAAATTGCAAAGTCAGATAATAATCATAATATGTACATACTAACTTTGTTATATTTGGATTTGTTTAGTTTCATTTAAATACATTTTAAGTTTAATCACTATCTGTGGGCTAGCTTCTATTTCTGTTTGCTTTTTATTAAATCTTGTATTAATAAGAACTAAGATAATAGACAAAATATGCTTCCAAAATATTTTAACCTCAATTTAAATTATTTATAATTATGGCATTTACTTTCAATTATTTACAAATATAAAAATTAATAACACTGAGATATTTATATTCTTATCTGTGTGTAGCGTTCAATCAAGAGTGAGTTACCATGTGGTTACAGACATGGAAGTAGTTATGTGTAATGTGTTGTTAGTTGTGCTATTTGTAAACTGGTGATGTGTGCAGTTAGTAGTAAAGAGTACTGAGAACTTTAAACAATACAGAAATAGCATGTGCCAGCAGCTACTGCTCTATGAAGCAGGGGAGATTCTATGGCAGTCTTCTTCCTCCAGGGCTGAAATTCTAGTCTCATTTCAGAGAAAGCCTGAATGAATGAATGAATGAATGAATGAATGAATGAATAGCAGAAAGACCCACTTCTTGCTGGTGGATTTTTTAGACACCCACTCTCTTGAATGCTGAGGAAAGTTGTGCATCGGAAAGCCCCTTGTCACCTGAGGGAGGTAAGCTGGTAGGCTGCTGACCACTGTGCTCTGGAGGAGCCCATTTGCAATTCTTTCTGTAACCTAGTAATCAGAGTCGCAATTTGTAGACTATGGAAGGAGCAATGGGTAGATGTGGGTGCCAAGGTGCCCAGTAGCTGGGATTACTGCTTAAAGTCATAAGAGTCCTTAGCCTTGCTTAGCATGGTAGAAGCAAGAGCTAATGAATGTTGTCTTGAGTTAGTAACTCCAGGGTGAAGAGAGTAAATAAATTAAATAAAATGATTAAGCAAATAAGCAAATGTGTTGAAGAAAATTGGGAGCTGAGTTTGTTTCATTCCTGAGATATTATTTACAAATATAAAAAGGAAGGATGAAATGAACCTCTATGGTATTAGATGGAAATAGAAAGTTGATATAATTTTTTTCAAAGCGAAGTGTATGTGTATATGTTTTGGGAGAATGTTGTGTCTGTATACCTCCTGTTCTTACCTCTGCCCAAATAAAGGAACTAGAAATGGAACCCAAGTAGATAATGAGCACGCCCAACATCAAGATGCTGATCTTCAAATACTATTCTCTACCCAAACTGGAGGCAATTGAGTTCAGAAACTAGTCCATATGTATATGATGAACTCTTTTTTGTTTTTTAACAAAAATGCCAAGACTATTGAATTAGGAAACAAAAAGTTCTTTCAGTAGCCAGTGATGTGACAACTAATGCAGCAAACAAATGAAATAATAATCATATAATATATATTAGCAAAGATTCAAATGTGAGAACATGTAACTATTACAACTTTTTAACAGTAAGAGAAAGAGAGAGATAGAGATAGAGAGAGACTTGGTAACTGGGGGTTTGGGGTATTCCTTTTCCTGCTTTGTCTCCTCAGTGAACCAAGACAACCATAGTACTAGGGAAAAGAAAAACCACGGTGTCCAGATCTACTTTCACAGAACAGGCCAAAAGCACGAAGTGAGCAAAGAGGCATTACATTAGTAACCAGCACAGCATCAGATTAAAATGATTGAATAAATTATAGTTTAATATTGGTGGTAGCTTTGTCAATTATTATTATTATTATTATTATTTTCTTTTTTAATTGGATATTTTCTTTATTTACATTTCAAATGTTATCCCCTTTCCCTGTTCCCTACTCTGTTATCCCCTATCTCACCCCCCTCTCCCTGCTTCTATGAGGGTGTGCCAATACTCACCCACCCACTCCTGCCTCCCCACCCTCAAATTTCCCTACAGTGGAGCATGAAGCCTTCACAGGACCAAGGGCTTCCCCTCCCACTGATGAGTGACAAGGCCATACACTGCTACATATGTGGCTGTAGCCATGAGTCCCTCTGTCTCTACTCCTTGGTTGATCTAATCCCTAGGAGCTCTAGGAGGTCTGATTGGTTGATATTGTTGTTCTTCCTATAGGGTGGTTTTGATATGGGCATTATTACACAATACCATGGATCTGTCTGGAGGGGATTTTGTTTTTTTTTTAAAAAATTAATATTCATGCCAGATCATTTAAAAATATGATCTTCACTGGGAGGTAGTGGTGCACGCCTTTAATCCCAGCACTTGGGAGGCAGAGGCAAGTGGATTTCTGAGGCCAGCCTGGTCTACAAAGTGAGTTTGAGGACATCCAAGGCTATATAGAGAAACCCTGTCTCAAAAAACCAAAAAAAAAAAAAATCTTCATGTAGGTGAAGTGATGCATATTTCTGTTTCAGCCCTTCTACTAGCTGCAACCTTAGGCAATGTGTATCATCACCCATAGACATCATTTTCTTTATTCACAAAATAGAAGTGATTCTGCCTGGTGAGGGAGTTAAATGGGTACGATGTGTACAACACACAGATCTGCAACTGGGATAGCATAAGTCTTCAAAAAATACCTAATTACCATTTATTAAGGCTTCAGCAAATTGAGATTTCAGAATTCTTCTTTGTTTTCTGGCATGCGTGCTTGT
>JADRCC010572077.1:0-14271 GCA_019843855.1 Hylomyscus alleni
TTTCTTATACACCTGCTATGATATGCACTGCAGACTTTGTATCTTTGTAGACCATTTACTCTTACTGGTGTCTGGGAATGCCAGAGCTGGTACTTTGTTACATACCAACAAGCAAGAACACATGGGGGCAAGGTTGTGAGTCACTATGAACATGTACAGTATAATCACTAACAAATAATGACTCACCTGCGTGGTATGTTGGGGTCAAGGCCAGTGTGGTGGAACCTGGAGTGGTGATGTTGCCAGTTAGGCAATGGGAGGATGCCATGTTCATAGTTATGGTCATCACAGAGAACAGATTCCTAGGGCGTGAGGAGATCTTAGACACTGTTGTGAGTCTCTCACACAACGTTTCTCAACCTGTGGGTCACGACTACGGGAAAACACACATATTTCATGGTCTTTGGAACTGAGACACCACTCAGCAGGAAAATTACACTTATGAAGTGGCAAAGAAAGTAAATTTATGCTTGGGGGTGCCTAAAACCATCAGAAATATGTGTTTTCCTATGGTTGCAATCCTCAGGTTGAGAGCCACTCCTCTAACATGCTGTAAAGTTTACACCTCTGTATCTTAGTGCCTATGACAAGCTGCTCATAGGCACTTGAATTGAAGCTCAAACCAGTTGACCTAGATTGTCAGAGATTAGAATTTGAGAATCTGCCTTTGTGCTTTAACTCTCACTTAAGTCCCATCCTGTCACACTTCCAACTGGAGAAGCAATGTTGGTTCAAATACACACTTTTCTTCCTGACTCATCTGCTCTAATGCCTCACATGTCCTCGCAATCTTTCATACTTATAGCCTCTTTCTATAGAAAACAGGCAAATGGCCATTAGTTGGTCCTGTGATTGGAGCTGTGCTGAACTGTAGGGAAGAAAAGATGCTGCAGCATGCGTGGATATTTACCATCCCCCTGGAGGCACTGTGAGCACAGCAGCTACAGCAGCTAATACAGCTGTGGTGTTGGTGACCATCAGTGCTACCGCCATGCTCTTTTTCCACCCCAAAGCATGAACAGCTCTCAGCAAAGTTCCAAATTAAACAGTATAATTTTAAGTCATTTTATGTGATGCCCATTTTTAGGAATCATCCAGCACACAGCAAAAGCAAAACCTCATTGACCTTAACATGTAAGCCAGTGTCAGATCTCCATGGGCAGAAAGCTGACCCAACAGACGTAATGGAGATGTCCGTGGACGTAAGAAGTAGTGTGGACGTAGGAACGATATTCCTCATCCGTTGCCACTATTGTAAGATGTCTAGCATTGCTAGATTCCTGCCTACTGAATGAGCACAGTGGTTCCCCATCACTGTAATGACAACATTTCCTCAGGTTTTCAAAACATCTTCAAGGCTAGAACATACAGATCCTCTGAAAATCATTTATATTGCCTTACTGGACCATATCATACACCGACATTTCTAAAATGGAAATATCATACTGCCTCAAGGCTTCCTGTAGCTCCCTGTTCCTTTCAGGGTAATATCAAATCATTAACATATGGAACCTCTCTGGTCTTGGACACTAGCACATCTCAGGTCTTGTCATCTAAGCTTTAGGCACACTGGTTTTTTTAAGTACTTCAATGCTTCATGAAGCCCTGCATCTAGACCTGTATTTTTCTGACCCTAAAGTATGATTTCATTTTGCTCATCCAGAACTTAAGAATCATTTTTTTTTTTTTTTTTCCTGAGGCATCTGGGCAGTATGATGAGACAGCCTCTCATTTGTCTTGTCCTAACTGTACCCGGACATAAAATTGTGACTTTGTTGTGGTGCTCAATTGAAACTGTCTGCAGTTTCAAGAACGGGGTTCTCTCAGCCAGGAGGGAACAAAGGACCTAAAATAAAGGGTTTGAAATGCAAAGAGAAAACACGAAGCCAAGTTGCGTCCCAATCAAGGCTCCACTTTACTGAGAATAAACCAGGGTTTTTATAGTCACAAGAGACACCGAAACCAAGTCTCTAGATTATACTGCAAAGAAAGTTCAGGTGCCAAAGTCCCCAGGTTCAGAAGATCTTCAGGCAGCTGGCGTTCTCGGGCAGTGGGTGTGCTCGGGCAGTGGGCTTGCTCAGGCGATGAGTGTACTCAGATGATGGGCATACTCATGCGGCCTCTTCAAAAACGAACTGACGGTCAACAGAGAGCATCTGTCTTAGCTCCCAGGTGTTAGCCTCCAAGCAGAGGCTACCAGAAGTCCAATGACTGAAGTGAAGGGGGAAGGTAACACTCAATCTATTAAAAAACTTTAATATTTTTCTAAAATGTTTATATTTCTTGTTGTTGGCCTGCAAAAATCTTAAGGCTATGCTCTCATATGTCCTTCTGTCTTCACAGGTCATGGTCTTTCTGATGACACAGAAAGTACTTCAGCCATAGCTACAATTTGCTTTGCAATTCCTAGAAATTCCCCACCCCCAAATAAAACATGAGCTTCTGCTCTAAGGCATATCTCCAAAGCTATTTCCTGATGTCACCACCTGTATGACTCTTGCTCATTCTAGAGAACTTAGCACAATTACAACGTCATCGAGAATTTATGAAGGATCAGGTATCATGCCGTCTAGGGAGGCTGAAGAAGTGAAAGACATGTGGTCTTTGTCTATATGTTACTAGTAATCTACCCTTAACCTTCTCCTGATGCTCAATTAAAAGCCCCTTTTCTCCACTAAGTCTTTTTCTTTTTTTTTTTTTTTAAGCCTACAGCACCCGGTATTCCCAGGCGGTCTCCCATCCAAGTACTAACCAGGCCCGACCCTGCTTAGCTTCCGAGATCAGACGAGATCGGGCGCATTCAGGGTGGTATGGCCGTAGACTCCACTAAGTCTTTATTACAGCACTTACCTTACAATATCTACCATGGGCTATGAGAGTCTCAAAGAAAAACAATGGACCATCTCTCTCTTTACATGTATTCAGCACCTGACATAGTGCTTGGCTCATAGTAGGCACTTGACTAGGGAGTGTAAACCTGGAAAGACTATCCGTTATCAAGGCAGGCAAAATAAGATGTTAGAAAGGTCTTGACTGTTGGTCCTGGGGATAATTCCTCCATATTCTAGTTCTGATTATCACCATGAACATTTTGTATTCTAAACCGTTCCCTAAGCACTGTCTCTTTTCTTCCCCATTCCTCATGGGAAGTTCCTTTTGGGACCAGTACCAGAGCTCCAACCTGGCATCCCTAACTCCATCTACTCTCCAGAAAAGGGAGTGGCAGGATCACCCATGTGGATCTTGGGTGTAAGTGATGGGGTTCAGCTAGAGCTCCCTTTCTAGTCCTGAACTCATCAAACAGTACAAACCAAAATGCTGGATATCCAAATTTCCTCCTGCCAAATTAAATAAAAGGTAGAAGAAAAATGGAAAACAATTTGGACCAATAGATTTTATTTCACTTTTTAATTTTTTTCATGGAGTATTTGGTTTCCTAATGGTCAAAAACTGTTTTTCTACCTAGATTGACTTTTGATAAATTTTATATAGTTTTCAATTCTGAAAAGAATTCATTTCAAGAATATAGTTCAAGTGTTGGAAGCACTAGACTGCTTCTCCAAATGAGACAAACTGACAGTGGCATCCTTTGTATTTTTACCAATACATCTACTTGGAACCTAGTGAAAATAGTAGGTATAATTTTGAGTATGTAACTCATAGGGAGTAAATTCATGATTTTAATATCCTGGACAGAGATGATTTTCAAAAATCAGAAACTTACAACATTCTATATAAAATTTTACAAAATAAAATTTTTAAAATCTTACCTGAAGCCGGGTGGTGGTGGCGCATGCCTTTAATCCCAGCACTTGGGAGGCAGAGACAGGCAGATTTCTGAGTTCGAGGCCAGACTGGTCTACAGAGTGAGTTCCAGGACAGCCAAGGCTATAAAGAGAAACCCTGTCTTGAAAAAAAAAACCCAAAAAACCAAACAACAAAAACAAAAAACTAAAAGCTTGCCTGAAAATAGTATTTTTTTAAAGTATAGAAGCTCCACCAAACACAAGACAAATTGCAAGCCATAACTGTTTAAATAATGATTTGAAAACAACCCTACCAAAATCCTTTCCAGTAAATAGTTTCATTGTTGTCCCTGGTAATAATAAATATAGATATGAGTAGTATGTCACTTTAATGCTATACAGCAAGAAAGGAAAATACTCCAAAAAAAGAATCAAAAATTCGTAATTTAGCTTGGATGCTGGGCCTGCTCACCCTTACTGTTAAAGGTGTAGGTCACAACCTAAAACTTCAAGGGTTGGTCTCCTGGCTCTGGCAGTTTCCTTTAATAATGTTTCTTGATAGTCTGAAATTCTCTGATCCTCTAGGATTTTTTTGTTTTTATCAAGACAACGTTTTCCTGTGTAGCCCTGGCTGTTCTGGACTTGCTCTGTAGACCAGGCTGTCCTCGAACTCAGAGAGATCCGCCTGCCTCTGCCTCCTGAGTGCTGGGATTAAAGGTGCACTCCACCACGCCCAGTGATCCTCCATTTTTTTAAATCTGTTGAATAATAAAAATTTCTTCATAGATTTATTGCAACAGTAGGAATAAAAGTAGACTGTATGTGCAAAATGATTGAATTAGCTTCAGGATACCATATAATATCAAGATGATTATTCCTTTCTCATTCACTTTCCTACAGTGTCTAATTATATCCTTCACAAAGATGGAAAACACATAGATGGACATGGGCTGGGGAAGCCCTCAACTTTCCCAAAACCCTTCAGAGTTCATCACTGTTTATCCAGCCTAAGTCCATCTCAGACTCACTCCTTGATGTTATTTTAAGTCTTTGGGTACCCCCCACCCCAGACCGACAACCCCCCAAACCAAGCACTTGCATTTTAACGGGGAAGCTGTATGGGGAAATAACTATCCTAAGTAGAGAATTTTAAGTGGATTTCTTTAAGATTAGAGCTTAAAATTCACATTGCTGTCTTCAGCCGTATCTTAAATGAAACGAGGTCGCAAAGTTAACGCGTCCTACAGAAACGTCGCTCTGTTTCCTCCCCTGATTTGGTTTTAAGAAAATGTCTACTTCAGACAGCTTCATGCTTATTGTGATTGGTGTTTTCTCCTTCCTTGGATAATTGCATTCATTTTATTTTTTTCCCTCTTTGAATTGAATTGTAGTTTCTATTTTGGGCTCTGTCCTGATGATACAGGCTTCACTACTGGATGTCGGGGATATCAAACTGGGCAATCGAAGTGGCTCATTAGTGGGTTCCTACCCCCATGACACATGAAGAGGACAAAGGGATAAATCCAGGGTTCCAATCACTACCCCTCAAATAGTGTCCGGCAGCAGCCACGCTTTGCCTTCATATAAGATTCACGACAACTCGGGGACTGGCTTAGCTCTGACACCGTATTAGATATGTGAAGATCCAAGCCGCTCTCTACATAACTCAGGGCAGAATAAGGATTGCTCTGTAGGCTCCCTGGCTGTTTTAAAGTTTGCTTTTAACCCAGTGACTTTGAAATTTTTCAGTATTTTTTTGTGTGTGTGTATGTGTATGCGCATGAGCGGGGGAAAAAAAAGAGAGAGGGGGGGACTGATGTTCCCTAGGGGCGAATTGTGGTTTGTGCTTCTCTTTATAGCAAAGGTTTTCTTGCATTTTATCTTCTATCTCCTCCTACGAGCTAAGATTTGAGCAGTCCTTTTCTTACCAAATTTAAGGGATAGATGCTGTAAGGACCTGTACTGTCCACTCGACCTTAAATGCTTTCTCATGAATAGAAGATCTATGAAGGAGTCCTCTTTAATATCAGATAATACTGTGTAGCATATAGACCTTTCCATTAGAGTTCAGGACACCAAATCCCTCTGTAGAAAATGCTTGAAGTGTTCACTACAAAAATAAATAAGTAAAATGAAATATATTTTTATAATTATGATCCCTACCCAGAGTTAACAGAATGTATTTTTTCTCTTCTGGTAAAGCAGAGGACATGTCCATTTCCCGAGATCATCTGGATGCTTCATCTTGTAATTTAATTGTGTTTCCACAGGAATCCTAAGGGCTAAGTCTTTGGAATGCAATTTGAGACAAGCAGGAACAGGTTCAGAAAGGCTAAATGATAAATTGAAATACACAGCTGATACACAATAGATCTGTAATTTAAAATCATTTTGTCTAATTTCAAAGCTCATGCATTTACCCTGGCTCCTAATGCCTCACAGAAGGGGTGAAAATTTGAGGTGTGGACTTAGCCAGCGAACAGTGACAATTTATGATCTAGTTCTCTGTTTCTGAACAATCCTTCCATGAAATGCTAAATGTGCTCCATATTATATTTCGAGGCTGTCAAAACCCCTGGGTCTGGTAAATTTTTAACTAGGGTGAGTGCAAAATTCAGCATCTCTACCTTTTCCCCTAACGACAATACTTCTGGAATCTCCCACAGATGTTCCTTGAGAGATTTCTTCCTTTGCTCTGTGTTAGCATTTTTCCTTATTGGGACACCTTCTTTACCTCATTTTCTACACGATGTATTGAAATAGACAGTACAAAGACAAGATAAGTGTTTACCAACTGAGCTACCTCCCCAAGCCCTGTTTTATTAGTCTTTTGGGAAACTTTCACAGATTTCCATAGTGGCTACATCAGTGCCTACCAGTAGCGACTGAGGATTTCTCTTGTCCTCATTCTCACCAGCATTTTTGAATTCCCTGTATTCTATGATCAAGACCCATACTCAGGAATCATGAAAGGTTCACAAGAAACAGCATATACTAATATGCCTTCTAAATTCTTTCATCATCAGCTGTTCCTAAGCAATCTTTAATAGGCTTCCTTTCTTTCTTACTGTTTTAAACTGTGCAAGGGTACAGAATAATTTATTGCTAGAACTGGCCAGTTTTGGGGCCAGTCTACTTTCATGTTAGATACTGTTTTAGGTACTGGTGGATAGTAGACTAAACAAAACAGAGGTTTTGGTTTGTGTAGGTAGTCCTTTGTGCTTTGTGTGTGTGTGTGTGTGTGAGGTGAGAACTTGTTGACATGTGTGGAGCAGAGGGAAACAGCCTTGTCTGGCATTTTGCAGAAATAACAAGGAGGCCAGAGTGGCTTGAAGCAAAGAACACAGTGACTAGTGGGGCAAGCCGCAAGGGGTTAGCTTGGGTAAGGTCTTTGCTAGGGTTTGCATTTTCAGTGTTATCCAAAGATATTTAGAGTAGAGGCTTACTCACAAGTACTGATGGGTAATGGTAGAACACAGGACAGGGAAGTTCTGCTCCACACACATCAACAGTTTCCTACCTTACACATAGCATACTCTCATGAAGGACTACCTACCTAAACCAAAATCTTTGCTTTATTTATTCTATTATCCACCATACTGAAAACGGGGGCAGTGGCAGTAAGATTCTTCCGTTTCCTTTGATTTCCAGCTAGTATGAAATAATTGATCTCCTTCACATGTCCTCATGCCCTCCTGCTATGCCCTTCTGCCTTGATGCAGTACCAAAAGCCAAAGAGTCAGTCCACATTGGCATAAAACTTCTGAAACGATGAGCCAACATAAAACTTCAGTCTATTCATATTTATTTTATTTCATTGTCATTTTATTTTACATTCATCTCGTGGGTATGAATGTTTTGCATGAATGCGTATTTGAACATCACATGCCTGCTTGGTGTGAATGTAGGTCAGAAGAAGGTGTCACAGCCAATGGAACTGGAGTTACAGATGGTTGTGTGCCATCATGTATATTCTGAGTGCAAGTCTTCTAAAAGAGCAGCAAGTATTACTAAACACTGACCCATCTCTCTAGTCCCTTAAACCTTTGCTTTAGGATATGTGTCACAACAATGCAAAGCTAATATACTTTTCTATGCTATGACAAAGACACTATGTTTTTGCTTCAAATAAAATGGCTAACATTAGAAAAAAGATGATACACTCCAACTACTACATTCAGAGCAAATAGAAGAGCAAGCATCCAACTGTTGTTTTTATTAACTGCCTGTGGATACATTTAAAGGGTTTGGTATAATACTGAATGAGATTGTGCACATAGAGTTGTGCATTGGTTACCTTTGTGTAGGTACATTAAAGTAAGTAAAAGCAATTTAAAGAGAATTGCTCTGGTTTCTGGTATCACAGGGTTCAGTCGATGGCTGTGTGCATCTGTGCACAATGGCAGATCATCACATTGGCAAGAGGATGTGGCAAGCAAGTGAGGCACATGGTGGGGTAGGTGAGAGGGAGGAAGAGACTGGGGACCATTTATAACCTTCAAGTCATGCCCTTTGGGACCTTCCAAGTAGATGTCACCTCCTAAATTTTCCATAATCCCTCCAAGTAGTGTCACCTTCTGGAAACCACATCTTCATTACATGAGCCTATGGGGGAGGATTTAGTATTCAAGTCATAACAATTCAACACACCCTAACATTCTCAACATGCTATCCTAGGATCGAGCATCCATATGTGAAATGGAGGTCACCTTAGGTACTGTAACTCGGTGTCTTACTTGTGTGATTCACTTCTCGAATTGCTCACCTTTAAAGCATGAATGACAGGGCCTCTGCATCACAGGATTACTATGACCATCATAATGAGACCATAAAATGTCCAAGACACCAACCATCTTTGCAGTGACCACTCAGTGTTGAGATTTTTGTGTATGACTATATAACAACCATGCTTGACAAAATGGTATCAGATGTTTCCTTTCATAAGACCTCTGGGAAGTAAATTATGTATTGATATTTTCATTTTGTAAAAGTTCAGAGAAGTGAGGTGACTGGTTCAAGAACATTTATCCAGGCAATGGGGTCCAGTTATGGAGCCCAGATGCCCCCATTTCAGCTGCTTTCTTAAATTAGGATTTGCTCCAGGTGCATTTGGATATTTGCACAGACCTAAGACGGAATTAAGATAAGCTTCCTAAGTCAAAATTATTCTTTCCATCTTATCAAAACCTCCTAATAAAGCCTCTGTATATCTAATGCATACTAATAAATGAAAGGAATGACATGAGAAATGAGAACCCTCTAGAAAGAAGTCAAATTTGGGCTGCTAGAACATAAAGTATACATTTAAGAGATGGTACCAATCAGTTGTTGACACATTGGATAATTCTGAGAAAACTGCCTAACATCTTGAATCTTAGTTTCTTCGTCTGCTAAATGAAATCTCAGTATATTCTCATATCTGCTGGCTAGATTTTCCAAACTATATGCCAAGATAAAGATGGAAACACTTCGAGAAAAAATGCTACATATACCACATGTGTTGCTACTATTAAACGTCTCTAAGAAAATTCAGATGTAGACACCTCTAGCGTACCTTCTGGGGTTCGTTACTAAGCATTTGATTAAAAACTTAAATTCTTTTGCTTTCTAGGGGAAGGGTGAGTATAGACTGCGAACATTTTCCCTAATGGCTTAAATTCGTAGTTTTCTTACATAGTTTAGAGCAATGTTGTCCGAGCCTTCTTTTCCTTTTGGCTTTTCATCACTGAAGCAAACCCTTGATGTTTTATTTTATCCAGACACAGATAACGAAGCACTATAGATTGAGTCAGTTACATACAACCAAAGCCTACTTCTTATAGTTCTAGAATCCAGGAAATCCAAGACCAGTGTGACAAGAAGCCAAGTATCTTGTGAGATCCACCATAGTGACTCACAGAGTTTATGAGAGCTGATGTTCTCCATTTGATGTATCCCTGTGTAGTAGAGACAGCAAAGACCTCCTTCAGGCTTCTCTTATAGTGTCTCTAATACTATTCCCAAAGTTTGAATGCTGAACTTCTCATGGCTGAAATACCTTCCCAAGGGCCACATCTTCAAGTTCCTGCATACTAGGAATTAGGTTACAATGTCTGAATTTAATGGGCATGCAGAAAGTGACATTGGTATTTGGCTTTCTCTACTACCAGTAGTCGTTGTCATGGGTAACATTTTAAACCCCTATTTGTTTCAGTAAGCATTTATTCTGTTAAGAGAGGACATGAAGGATCATCCTAAACCTCTTAGAACCCAGAAACCAATGAAGAAAGACAGTTTTGCAAACAGGCTGCATTATTAGAAGTTACACCAAGGAATTTTATAGAGCAGAATAGAAGTATAGTTCAAAGTGTGCCCGAGTCTGGCTGGTGTGTGCAGAGAACTGGACCAAGAGGGCAAAAATAACACTTCAATTGAACTGTAAGTTAGGGGGAAAGTTGTGATGGTGAATAACTGGAATGGAGGGAGGAGTGTTGCAGCAGAGGAGAACAATTTACAGTGTAATTAAAATACTGACAACGAAAATGTTCTGTGGGATGCTACTGAATATGGAAGCAGAACTTAGAAAATTTGTATGGTGCTGCTACAATGAATGGTTTAATGAGGGTAAAATAGGGTTCATCTGAGTGATGGAGGGAGCGGTAAGGTTACCACTCCAAGAGGTCCAAGGAAATAGAGTTGAGATATGAACCAAGGTTATGAAATAAAGTCATGGATGCTTTATATAAAAAAAGTTCAGGTAGAATATGCAGTAGCTGATGACAAATCAAAAGAGGATTTTAAAGAAAAATGGGAAATTTTGGACTACATCTACATTAGGAGTCTTTGTGAAAAGAAGCAGAGATGAAGAAGGCATTGTTTATAGAGAAGAAAACAGACCCAAGATACCATAGTCATGGGCACAGTAAGTTTCAGGTGTATGAAAGGGAGTTAGATAAAATATGGTAGACTTATAGGGAATTTGTAAAGCAGGTGAATGTTTGAGATACAGACTCTGATAGGTCTGAAATAGGGAGATAATTAATATGGAAAGAATAAATAAAGAAGCCAAGGGAACATACACAAATACAAAAACATAAAATCAAAGAACCATATGGATTTTGGAAACCAAAACAGAAATAGAACAAAATAATCTATGGAACAACCAAGGCACAGAGAGGTGGGAAGACAGAAAGGGGCTTTAGTATCTTTGATACCAAAGAAGGCAAGAGTTGGAAGGCAGTGTTTAAATGATACAAGAATGTCCCTCATCGAAAATGCTCGGTGATTCTAAACAGTAACTATCACGTGTAGTCCTCATTCTTTCCCAGAGTTTTGATAATGCTCAAGTCCATAGACTCTGTAGCTATAGGGAAGCCTTTTGAGGGGTACTGTTTGAGTGTATTTATGGGTTTAAGAAGCTAGGACACTGATGTTAGAAGAAGAGAGATGTTTAATGAAACAGCATCTTGTGGGCACAAGAGGACTCATTTGGAGGAAGCCTAGGTTTTCCTATGAAGACAGAAACTCTGAGGATGGGCTCAGGTGGCTCATGCTCACTTGTGGTGCTTTAGTCGTTTTTGTGTCACAGTGACAAAAATACCTGCCAGAAACCATCTATGGAGTGTTTGGCTTTGTCTCACAGTTTTGGGGTCTCCAGTATGCAATGGTAGGAAAGCATGACCACTCACCTCAGTTTGATATGGTATGTGTGTGGTGGAACTATTCATATTATGGAAGACCAGAGAGCAGAGAGGGCAGGAGAAACTATGGTCTGGAATCATCCTTCAGAGTTCTGCCCTTAGAGATCAACATCCACAAGCTAGACATGACCTCCTCAAGATTTCATAGCACTCCCTGTACCTCAGTAACTCAGCTGAGGAACAAATGTTTAAAACATGAACTAGAGGAGAAACTCATAATATGCGGGATGGTTACTACTTATGTCTCCAATTAGGAGGAGTAGAGCTCAGGGCCTATACCTCACACAGCAGAGCAAGCGTTATTCTTCTCCAAAATCTGAGATATTTGGGTGTCAAAATGCCTTGTAACAGTAATAGATCAAAACACAGTAACAATGGGATGTTTGTTAGTTGTTCTTTGAACTTGCACCCCTCTCTCAGAGGATGAGACTTAGTCCGGAGATGGAGAAAAGCCACACATAGACTCAAGGGTCTGAGCAGTTAGATAAGCGGTCAGTATTTCTAAGGCTTGTCAAGGACAAGTCTGGACTCCAAACCTGAAACCTTGCCCAGTGCATATCCTATCTGGCTTATGTTTCTTTTCTCCCAATAGGAAAGTAAGAATCAGATGGGTGGCAGATACCCGGCCATATGCATATTTATAATATATGGCAAATGTGCCATCAGGCTGACTAATTCAAGCATACAAGAACTGGAAAGTTTAGATGGAAGCTGATGTTTTCAGGATTCCAGGATGCAGCTCTGCCAGATCAATGTGTTAACTTAATGAGAGAGAGCATTTCCTGATTCAGGAAGGAAAGCAGCACTCAGCCTCCTAGTCCTGACGAATGCACAGATCCCTCTGTGCGTTATAGTCCCCCTCCCAACACAGACACACAAGCACTCATCGGACTCATTGTAAAAATGCCCCCAGGGTTTGGATATTGCCCATCTGATGTCAGTAGCTTTGCTGCAAGCCGTGGTAATTGCTCTCTATAAATGTGTTGCTTCTGTTCGGAATACTCGAAGTACAATCCATAAACCACAAGAAACTCAAGAAGAAGGAAGACCAAAATGTAGACACTTCATTTCTTTTTAAAAGGGGGAACAAAATACCCATGGAAGGAGTTGCAGAGACTAACTATGAAGCAGAGACTGAAGGAAGGGTACTCCAGCCTGATATAGCTGTCTCCTGAGAGGCTCTGCGAGTACCCGACGAATACGGAAGTCGAGGCTCATAACCATCCATTGAACTGAGTACAGGGTCCTCAGTGAAGGAATTAAAGAAAGGACCAAAGGAGCTGAAGGGTTTGCAGTCCCTTAGGACGAACAACAATATGAATTAGCTAGTACCCTCAGAGCTCCCAGGGACTCAACTACCAACCAAAGAGTACACATGGTGGGACTGATGGCTCTGGCAGCATGTGTATGGTAGAGGATGGCCAAGTCGGTCATCAATGTGAGGAGAGGCCCTTGGCCCTGTGAAGGTTCTGTCCCCCAGTGTAGGGGAATACCAGGGCCAGTAAGCTGGAGAGGGTGAGGTGGTGAGCAGGGGGACAGGGGAGGAAACAGAGGTTTGTTCTTGTTGTTGTTTTTTGTTTTTTGGGGGGTTTTCTTTTGGAGGGGAAACTGGGAAAGGGGAAATCATATGATATGTAAGTAAAGAAAATATCTAATAAAAAAACAAATAAAAACAACAACAACAAACAAAACAAAACAAAAACAAAAATGTGTTGCTTCTGAACCCTCTCTAAGGCAATCCTTTGTTCCTTTCTGGCTGTGCCCTCCTTTGCTTTTCAGCCACTTCCTGTCTTTCCCTTCTCACTAGTCATCAGAGTGTTGACACCTCAATAATTATGCCTTCTAATATGTTCCTTTATAATGTAAAGTTTCTCCCTGCTCTTCACAATTAAGACCATTGATGCCATTTACCATTTATAACCATTTCTGCATCTTTCCTTGTCTTTGATATTTCTCCTGTAATGAGGTCCTCTAACCCTTCCATGTATTTACTTCCTGGCTATGCTGATGCTGTCTCGCGCTGAACTCATACCCGACCTCCCTCATAGTTTCATATTTTGAGTGTTCAGTCAGGTGTACCAGACCACTAAAGTGTGGAGCTCATATGTGAAATGCCCAGCTGAATATGGAACCTATTTGACAGTCTCAGGTCATTGCAAAGCCTCACAGGAGATTGTCAGGTGCTGGTCTCTCCCTCTGTTATTGATGAGATGAGCCACTTGCTTGTTCACAGTCTTCTCACCATTTTACAGTGCCTCCCCACAGTCCCCACAGTAATGTGTTCAACCAACTGTGGACTTAAACTTCCAGAAACATTGTCTTCTTTTTAAGTGGATTGTCTCAGGCATCTTGTCACAATGATGGAAAACTGACAAACACATGCTCAGTGAAAAAGCCTACACCATGTGCAGTGTTTTTACTTCTTGCTGAAATAGTTATGTCTCTATCTCAGGTCCCAGCCTGAAAATAAAAAAAGAATTCACTTAACAAAGTGTGAAGAAAAAGGAAGAAGATCAAAACTCTTCAAAGCAGAATTTATCGTCAGAGTCTTCAGAGTCTATTGTATCAAGATTTTTCCAAAGTGAAATACCTACCTTTTTAAATCTTTTCCCCTTCACCTACTTACCATAAAGTTCCTGTCTAACCTTGTTCCCCTACCCTTAATTTACAGTGAGGAAAGCCAAAGCCACCTGCCACTTGGCATCTTTGAGGAACTCTGTGATCTTCTATGTATTGAGAATTAGATTTGGTGGGAACAGACATGTTTCAGTCTGTGCTCTGTGGCTAACAACATAATCTACAGAGTGAGTAAGTCATAGGAAGACAGGGATTTACTGGCTCACGAT
>JADRCC010572081.1:0-20093 GCA_019843855.1 Hylomyscus alleni
TTTATCGCCAATCAACTAACTCCTTCATCTTCACTATCATCACCTGATTCCCCAGGACTTCTCTACCTCTGGAATACACAGGTACACATTCCAGTTTTTAGCTTCAGCCTTTTCTCTGGCTAGCCTGCCTAGTTTCCTTCTCCTGTCATTTCTCTGTGCTTACTATAATCATGGACATGGACACCTTTTCATTTCCACCATCACCTGCCCTGGCTTCTTGTGTGTCCTTTCACAGTATAGATGACATGGTTTGCTATTCTCTTTCCATCATGTTTAAATTTCTGTCATCTTATCCTCACATTCCATCTTCTGGGAGACATATGCCTATGCCTTTTAGGAATCTGTATTGCAAAGAGATAGAAAATGCTTCAAAATCATTGCAGCAGAAAGGGGATATTGGAATAGTTACTGGGAAGCTGATAAACTTGGATAAAAGTCAGGGAGAATAGAGCTCAGCAAATATGTAGGCACCAAGGGAGTTTACAAAAAGATTCAGGACACAGACAGATGTACATAGGATGTAGGATGCTGACACCAAAGTGGATGGACATAGTGGGGTGGGTCATCTGAACAGTGTTGCCACTGTTCTCTGGCCTGTTGCTGCTCTTATTACCAAGACTGTACAGTTACCAAATAAAATATCAGCAGGCCTAGCCATTTGTATCACTTACATAGGACTCAAAGTCTTAGGCGCATATGTCAGGCCGAAAACTTAAATGGTTATATATTGGCTTTATAAATAAAGTGAGAGATTCTCTCCTTTGTCTTTGGGGGTGAGGGAGTTAGTACCATCAACTACATGAAAGAAAAATGAGACTTTCCCAAGTAAGAAACATGAATAGGAGCTAGTTGCCAAAATACTGAGAGTTGTCTAACTTGCTGATCTGTATGAATGTTACGGTGTTCTTCATCTCATCTGTGCATGAGATAATGAGCACTATAGAGAAAACCACACAGGCGACATCTGTAGTCCTCATCAGGATTACATGCCCATCCTTTTCTCAATGCCCCCATTTGTTAATGCTAGATTAATGATTGCTCATGTCCACAGCAATAATTGCTGGTTTTTCTCCACCTTTCTGATTCTTCAAAATATTCTTCCCTATCTTTTACTTCTAGCACTTGCCTTCATTAACTTCTTTGGGGAGAGAAACAGAAGTTTAGTCAAGACCTTCAATTCCAGTCAGCATCCTAACACACTCCTATGGTTATGGTGATGTTTTTCCATCCTTTGCCTCAGTTTACTTCTCTGTCTTCCACATCTTTACACCATTTTGGGCTCTTTACTTTCGTTGCTCCCCTAATAATAGGTATTTTCAAATTCTTTAACTTTACCATTATATTTATGTGCCTTTGTACATAAGCATGCTGAAATGCAATGGAAAATGAGTTTTTCTTAGGCAATATTATTCCAGATGCATCCATTACTCTACTCAGTAAAACTTCACAGCTTCTCATGGTTGTTCTGAAAGAGTGCCTTATTTATGACACTATTTCTGGAATCATCTTAGAAGATGGAAAATCAAATGGTCAATATACTAGTTACTTTCTGTTGTTATGACCAAATGTCTAAGACAATCAATTTTTTAAAAAGGTTTTATTTAGGCTAGTGAAATGGGTTAATGGATGAGTACTTGCTGAACAAATGTGAGGACTCTAGTACAAATCCCTGGATCTCAAGGTTTACACACATTGGAAATCTCAGGGCTCCTACAGCAAGTAGAATTAGATATGAGAATCCACAGATACTAGTGGTTCAGTTAGCCTGTCATATAAAGGAGAAATCAATAGTGGACCTTGTCTAAAGCAAGTAGGAGGTGAGGACCAATATGCTTGTTGTCCTTTGACTTACACATGAACAATGTAACACCAATTTACTACACTCTTATACACATGTACCTCCCTCTCTCTCTCTCTCTCTCTCTCTCTCTCTCTCTCTCTCTCTCTCTCTCTCTCTCTCTCTCACACACACACACACACACACACACACACTCACTCATGCTTTCATGCATTTGCACATACACTAGTAGAAAAGAAAAGGTTTATATTGACTCACCAGAGGATATTTAGGGTCGTGAGTAGTTAACCCCAAATGCCATTGATGCATGACAGCAAACACCTTACAGGGGGACATGTAACAAAGGATGCCTCTTTACCTTTGGTACAAAAGAGAGCAAGACACATAGTCCTACAATCCTCTTTGACAACATGCTCCACAGACCAAAAAATGTCCCATCAAACCCTAAAAGGTCACCCCCATCCCCAAAATAGCAACCTGTTTGGGACCAGGTCTTTAACACGTGGGTCTTGGGGAGAATGTCATATTATATTACAATCAGCTCTTTCCAAGGTCAAGAAAACCTTAATATCCCTACTCTACAAATCTATAATGAGGAAAAAGAAACTAGACTGAGTTCACTTGAATGGTGATTATGATTTCAGACACTCATTTTCCATGAGTTGCGGGAGCTGTGGGGATGTCTTCCTCTTTGGGTTCCTTCTTCCAGTGTTCTCTCTCAGGATAGTGGCCTGGTAATCAGTGCTTAATCTTCTTATCCTGTATAGATTTTCTGTGGCTCCTCTGAAGTATAATTCCAAAGTGATACAGATGCCTAGTTGTACTATTTTCTAGGCAAGCAACTCAGTGCTGGTTGCATTAGGCAGAAGTAGGTGCCAGCAAACGAGTATTCCCTCTGAAGATTCTGGAAAAGGCTTTGATTTTGCCAGGTTCTAAAGCTGCTTGTATTTCACAGCTCACATGTCTTTCCTTCAACTCAAGAACTAGCAATATGGTTGAATGACATTTCAATAATCATATGTTGAGCTTTCCTTTGCTTCTGTCTTCCAATTTTAAGGTCCCTAGTGATAAAGCTCAGCTGCTGGGACAGTCTAGAATAGTCGCCTTGTGGTACTTAATCATACTTACAAGACACTTGATGCCATGTGAGGTAACATCATCATAGAAAGTGCTGAGTTATAGATAGTACTAGGTGGTTGTCATACCCTATACACCCTGAGTTGCCACTGGTCTCTACCTATGTTCATGTGGCCATGTATTGACATGTTCCAGACATAGTCAAAACATGTTCCAGGCATAGTCAAAACAGGAAGGAAGTAGTTGACTCACCAAAGACACTGTCATATTTTTCTCATATATGTTGTACATAAATGAAAGGTAAATATAGGAAAGCATTATAAGCTTGTTAAGCAAAAGAGGATAGAAGTTGCTAGGTCAACTTGTAGAGATGATTATCATCACCAGATACTTCAGATTTCATGTGTGTGCTTATACAATAGGATCTGTGGTTGAAACTTTGACTAAAAGAAGTCAGTGTGTCCAAACTTCTCCAGCATAAAGTGAAAGAAGGAATGCAGAAGCTGAGAAAACCTGGGAGTGGAAGGTTTGTCATGTCAGGTATGACCTAGGCACTCCAATCTATTGCATATTCCATAGGCCTAGAGAACCCTCATGTAGCTAAGACATTGAACCATAGAGTCCTTGACAACATTGTGGTACTGCCTTTGTATGTCAATGATTACATTATTGGGCTGAAGACTTTATAGTTTCTCAATAATTAACATACATGTTGTGTACTTGAGATGGATTAGACATCTATAAAAACCTACCTGCTTTTAGGTCAAGTTGTCATGCCTTTATCAATTTTTAATGAAATTCTCTAAAAATCCTGATACACAGCAGTTACATATGAACATGTCCTATGTGAACACACAGTTTTGTTTTTACTGTGTAAATAAATTTGAGTGGAATCAATGTGTGGCTTGGATGTATATACTCAAAACTTCTTTATAATCAGCTTATATTCCTTCCTGTGGGGAGAAAGGTTATTGGGAAATATTTCCTCAATGTAACACTTGATCCTGCTTAGGTATTTTTACTTTAGCCATTTTCAAGAGCATACAGCCCACCATTAATGATAGGAACATCTTCATCTGTGAATTTTCTTCTGTAAGATAACTGTTTTGATTATTGTCAAAGGTGTATATTTTCACCTAAATATTTAGCTGTAAAAGGTTATATATTCCATTAGATATGCAAGTAACTTTCTAAATATATGCATTGAAAATTGTTTTTATCAGTCTACAGAGGGGCAGTGAGTATGTGTGCATGTACGTGTGTTATTGGGAGTTAAGTCTTGGTTCTTTTACATTTTATGCAAGAGATTTATCACTGATCTATAACATTTTTTTGTCAATTCTCTTTATTGAGGACATGGTTGAGGTCATGCAAATAAGCAAAATAATTAAGTTAGTATGAACAGAAATAAATATATTATAAAACTATATTGCCATCCTAACTATACACAGACATTACTAATTTGTTCCTGAGATAACAGTGCTGATTAATGTTTTGAAAGTATAAAATATTGAAGAGGCCATCTCCATAGCATGTTCTCATCTAAGTTAACTAATACAATATAAGAAGTGTTTTGATAAGGATGAGGAAACCAACTCAGCAGGTAAAAATGCTGGCCTTGCAAACTGAAGGACCTGAGTTCAATCCCCAGCACCTATATAAAAATGCCATATATAGTGAGTGGTGTGATTGTGTTAATTCAGCAGCAGGGAGGGAGGTGGTTATAGAAGAATCCCAGGGGCATGATGGCCAGTTAATGGGCTTCAGTCCACTGAAAGACCTTGTCTGAAAGAAAGTTGATGATTTCTCTGAGAATGACATCAAACGTCATCCTCCAATCTCTGTATTTGTACATAAATATACATGCACGCACACACACACACACACACACACACACACACACACACACAAATAGTTTTAAAACATCTTCTGGTGGATCAATAAAGCCAGACTCCAAGAATTATGCCAGTCTCAATTTTCTTCAATCTGTTTCAAACTTTCTTATGCATTACATTATAACTTGCTTGAATTTTTTCAGTGTATTGATGTGTTACCTTGCCCCAACTAGAAGAATAATGTTACCTGGTTTACCTTGCTGATGTTCTGGAAATCTACTCAGCAAGACTCCTGTTACTAATCTATGGTTTTATGCAGAAGGTGATATGTCCATCTTGCCTCCATCTGCATAATAGCACATACTGTGACTGAATCTAGTAGAATGTGCATCTAGGTCACCAGTAAGTCTTTCACAAAACTTCAGGGAGTTCAGAAATTTTATAACACATAACATTTGATTAGTTTTGATGTTTAAATACAGTATATAGAATAGAGCCTGTACAAATAGTAGCTGTTCAATGAAAACATGAAACATAAGTGAACGGAGGTCTTGTACAAAGATGATAAACACCCAAGTTATTCCATTGAGGTTATCTCCATCCCTGAAACCTTTTAGATGAAGATTTATTTCGGCTCATGATCTCAGAAGTCAATGGTTGGTTCTGGACTAGTAAGACTGAGCTGCATGACAAGAGAGGGCACAGTGGAGCTGATCTGCTAATCTTATGGAATCTGGGAAGTAGAACTGTGCATTCATAGAATGAATTGGGTAGTGTTTCTTCTGTTTCTGTTTCTATTTTATGGAATAGTTTGAAGAGTATAGGTATTAGGTCTTTGAAGGTCTGATAAAATTCTTCACTAAGTCCATCTATCTTTTGTTTCTTTAGGGGTTAGGGATTGTTTAGATGATTTATCTGATCCTCATTTAACTTGGTGCCTGCTGTCAGTCTTGAAAATTGTCCATTTCATCCAGATTTTCCAGTTTTGTTAAGTATAGTCTTTTGTAGTAGGATTTGAGAATTTTTGATGATTTTTTAATTTTCTCAGTTTCTGTTGTTATATCTCTCTTTTCATTTCTGATTTTGTTAATTTGGATACTGTTTCTGTGACCTCTGGTTAGTATGGCTAAGGACTTATCTATCTTGTTGATTTTTTTTCAAAGAATCAGCTCCTGGTTTTGTTGATTCTTTGTATAGTTCTTTTTGTTTCTCCTTGGTTGATTTCAGCCCTGTGTTTGAAGATTTCCTGTCCTCTACTCCTTTGGGTGTATTTGCTTTTTTTTTTTTTTTTAAAGATTTATTTATTTACTGTTATATGTAAGTACACTGTAGAAGAAGGGGTCAGATCTCATTACGGATGGTTGTGAGCCACCATGTGGTTGCTGAGATTTGAACTCAGGACCTTTGGTAAAGCAGTCACTGCTCTTACCGGCTGAGCCATCTCACCAGCTTTTATTGTACTAGACCTTTCAGGTATGCTGTCAAACTGCTAGTATATGCTCTCTCCAGTTTCTTTTTCGAGACCCTCAGAGCTATGACTTTTCCTCTTAGTATTGCTTTCATTGCATCTCATAAGTTTGAATATGTTGTGCCTTCATTTTAATTAAATTCTAAAGTGTTTAATTCCTTTCTTTATTTCTTCCTTGACACAGTTATCGTTGAGTGGGGTGTTTTTCAGCTTCCATGTGTACGTGGGTGTTCTGTTGTTTTTGTTGCTATTGAAGACCAGCCTTAGTATTTCGTGATCTGATAGGATGCACGGGATTATTTCAGTCTTCTTGAATCTGTTGAGGCCTATTTTATGACCAATTATATAGTCAATTTTGCAGTAGATATCATAAGATTGTTCTGTTTTAGGATGAAATATTCTATAGATATCTGTTAAATCCATTTGGTCCATAATTTCTGTTAGTTCCAATGTGTCTGTGTTTAGTTTGTGTTTCCATGATCTGTTCATCGATGAGAGTGGGGTGTTGAAGTCTCCCACTGTTATTGTATGAGGTGTATTGTATGCTTTAGTAAAGCTTCTTTCATGAACGTGGGTGCCCTTGAATTTGAAGCATAGATGTTCAGAATTGAGAGTTCTTCTTGGTAGATTTTTCCTTTGATATGTATGAAGTGTCTTTCCTTATCTTTTTCAATAACTTTAGGTTTAAAGTCAATTTTATTTGAAATTAGAATGTTTCTTGAGACCATTTGCCTGGAAAATTGTTTTCCAGCTCTTTACTCTGAGGTAGTGTCTGTCTTTGTCACTGAGGTGCATTTCTGGTAAGCAGCAAAATACTGAGTCCTGTCTATTATCTAGCCTGTTAGTCTATGTCTTTTTATTGGATAATTGAGTCCATTGATGTTAAGAGATATTAAGGAATAGTGATTGTTGCTTCTTGTTATTTTTTATGTTGTTTTTATGTTTGTGTGGCTATCTTCTTTTGGGTTTAAGAAGATTACTTTCTTGCTTTATCCAGGGTATAGTTTCCCTCCGTGTGTTGGAGTTTTCCATCTATTATCCGTTGTAAGGTTGGATTTGTGGAAAGATATTGTGTAAATTTTGTTTTGTCATGGAATATCTTGGTTTCTCCATCAATGGTAATTGAGAGTTTTGCTGGTATAGTATCCTGGATTGGTATTTGCATTCTCTTAGGATCTGTATGACATGGGCCCAGGATCTTCTAGCTTTCATAGTCTCTGGTGAGAAGTCTGATGTAATTCTGTTAGGTCTGCCTTTATATGTTACCTTACCTTTTTTCCCTTACTGCTTTTAATATTCTTTCTTTGTTTTGTGCATTTGGTGTTTTGACTATTAAGTGACAGGAGGAATTTCTTTTCTGGTCCAGTCTATTTGGAGTTCTGTAGGCTTCTTGTATGTTCATGGGCATCTCTTTATTTAGGTTAGGGGAGTTTTCTATAATTTTGTTGAAGATATTTACTGACCCATTACATTGGAAGTCTTCACTCTCTTCAAACCTATCATCCTTAGGTTTGGTCTTGTCATTGTGTCCTGGATTTCCTGGATGTTTTGGTTTAGGATCTTTTTGCATTTTGCATTTTCTTTGACTGTTGTGTCAATGTTCTCTATGGTATCTTCTGTCCCTGAGATTCTCTCTTTTATGTCTTATATTCTGTTGGTGATGCTTGCATCTATGACTCCTGATCTCTTTCCTAGGTTTTCTATCTCCAGGTTTGTCTCTCTTTGTGATTTCTTCATTGTTTCTAGTTCCATTTTTAGATCTTGGATGGTTTTGTTCAATTCCTTCACCTATTTAGTTGTTTTTTTCCCCTCTAATTCTTTAATGAGTTTTTGTGTTTCCTCTTGAAAGGATTCTACCTGTTTACTTGTGTTCTCCTATATTTCATTAAGAGAGTTATTTATGTCCTTTTTAAAGTCCTCTCTCATCATCATGAGATGTGATTTTAAACCAGAGTCTTGCTTTTCTGGTGTGTTGGGATATCCAGGGCTCTCTGTGGTGTGAGAACTTGGTTCTGATGATGCCAAGTAACTTTATTTTCTGTTGCTTATGTTCTTGCCCCTGCCTTTTGCCATCTGGTTATCCCTGCTATTAACTGGTCTTGCTGTCTCTGTCTTTGGCTTGTCCCTCCTGTAAGCCTGTGTGGCAGTACTTCTGGAAGACCAGTTCTCTCTGGTATGAATCTGAGTATGGAGAGTTCTGGTACAAGGTCAGCTCAGGGCTGCAGAATTAAACTGGAAGGATCCTGTTTCTGCTTGTTCCTTGCTTCCTGTGTCCTGATCGCTCTGGATGGGTCACTCTTGGGCCAGGAATTTAAGAAGAAGTGGTGGTGTACTCCTGGGAGACCAGCTCTCTCCAGATGATATTTTAGTATGGAGAGCTGTGACACAGGATCAACTCCAAGTGCAGATGGGACCAGAAGGGGTCTGTACCCTTTTATTCTGTACTTGGGAACAGGATCTTTCTAAATTTCCTGTTCTGCCTTTGAATTTACTCTATAACCTGAGGAAGGCCTGAACTTATGATCCCCTTAACTCAGCCTTCCAAGAATCTGTAATTACAGGTCCATTCCTGTGGCTTGGCTCATTTTGAGTTTCGATGTGTCTTCAAGGAGCAGACACTGTAGATCAAAGATAGTCAGTACTCTCCATCTGCCAATCTGTTTTTCTGGTTAATTGACTATTTTGAATTGGACATACTTAGGAGATAGCAAACAGAGAGAGAGAGAGAGAGAGAGAGAGAGAGAGAGAGAGAGAGAGAGAGAGAGAGAGAGACTTGCCTTCAGCCTTATTAGCTGTTAAAGTCAGATTCTTTTTTAAAAGGAACCCAAGCATCAAAGATCTTTTTCTCAGAAGAAATTATATTACATTTTTATTACTTAAAACAATTTTTAAATTTAAAGATATTTTGACTTTGATTCTATTTTTCTTCTCCTCCAAGTCTTTCCAGTTTCTCTCCATCTCTTTACCAACTCTTAGTCTCCATCTCTCTCTAACTTTTAGTTCTTTCTTATAAAACAAAGAAAAACACAACACAACAGCACCCCTTCCCCCAAAAACCAAGACAACAAACTTAAACTACACCTAGAAAACACACACAAAAATGGCAGAGTCCAGTATATGTTGTTCCCAAACATGAGGACTGTCCTGGAGTGATTATCATACCCAGTGTTGAAGAAAGGTAATTTTTCCTCTCCCATAAGGTATATGTGACAGTTCAGGTGTTAACTTTTACCCTAGTGACTAGGTTTTCATTTATTTTTTCTTTGTTTTTTCATTCATTTATTTATTAAAAGTAACAAAATAATATATAATAAGAGGGAATACAAACTATCATATTTAAGTTTGCATATTTAGGGGTTCCATAAAAACACTAGACTGAAGCCAAAAATTTAGACAGACAAGTGTACAGGCCCTACATATATTGCCATAGTCTCTGTCAATTCATGTGAGCTTTGCTCATGTTGATTTCAGAGGGCCTTGCTTTTTTAGTGTCCTGCACTCTGTATGGCTCTTGTACTTTTTCTACCTCCTTTTCCACACAGTTCCCTGAGCTCTGATGGGAGGGATTTGATGTAGACATCTCATTTAGGGCAGAAGTTCCTGCATCATGCTCTGCTTGATGTCTGGCTGTCAGTCCCTGTATTTGTTCCTACCTGCTACAGGAGAAAGCTTCTCTGATGATAGCAAAGTATCTGAGTACTCATTTTTTCATTATACCCCCTTTCTTTTTTTCTTTTTCTTTTGCCTTTTCCCCCCTGGTGCTGAGGACTGATTCAGGGTCTTGTTCTTGCAAGGCAATTGCTCTATCACTGAGCTAAATCCTCAAGCCAACCCCCATCCTTTTTTAAAGACCAGTATTATTTGGTTTCATTCTAGGTCCATGGTCTATTTAGGCTCAGGTTCTTGTTCACTCAAACAATGTCCTGTGGAATGTGCTTAAGTCAGATCAGTTATTGGTTGGTTACTTTTACAAGCTTTGTGCCCTAGAATACTGTGCAGGCAGGATACCATTGTAGATAAAGGGTTTGTGGCTGGCTTGGTGTTTACATTTCTCTTTTGACAGTATGTGGAGTTCCAACGACTGTAGATAAAGAGTTTGTGGCTGGCTTGGTGTTTACATTTCTCTTTTGACTGTATGTGGAGTTCCAACGACTCTGGAATGTAGGAGTAAATGTTCTATAGAGGCACAAGCTGGACATCTCCATGTTCAATGAGTTGTGCTGTGTTGTCTTCTGCAGTAGAATCTTGCTCTCACTTTGTGGAGAGCAAACTATTGTGTTGGCAACAGTCTGGGTAGTTTGGGGAGCACCCATAGGGCCTTTGTTAAATGACTCAATTAGATGTAACTCAGTCCTCGTTCTGGAAGGTTCATTAGACAAGACATGGCCAGATTTCATTAGATCACCTTCTTATATGTATATGTTTTAGGCAGTTTCTACTGTATTAGGTTTCCATACTATACCTCAAATGCCCCCTAATTTTAGCTGTCCTTCCTGTATTCTCTCCCACGACCCCCAGGAATTTTAACAACCAGGAAACAGTGTTTTTTTCTCATAGACAAAGGCAAGTAAACTCTACATCTTTTTTTTCGAAGGATGATATCTCTTACTTGTTCCTTTGAGAATCTGTTCATCTCATTCTGTAATTCATCTTATGACTCACCTCTTATCCTATTAAGACAATACTTTAACTTTTTATGATTTCCTATTTTAATATTAAATTTTGTTGGGTGACATTTAAGTGTCTATTAAAATTAATAAATTCACTAGCTTCTTTTCCAATTAATACACCTATTATCAGTTTATTTCTTATACCAGCTATCAAATATAATAGTGTAGAGACAAAATCCAGCTTTGCAGGGTATTTCATTGGTCATATTTTTTCCTTCATCTCCTCCAGTATCACAATGATGGATTCTTGGTGTTTCTTAACAATTATAATATATTTTGAGGTTTTAGACTAAAGCTTATAAAAGTCATGAAGAAGGTGGTTTATTGACTGTGTGTGAGGGGAAAGATTATGATTTACCATATTGATATGATGATGTTCTAGTAACATTTATTAAAAAGATGAAAATTTCCTCTTAAATTATTTTAATATCTTCCTATAAGTAAATTCATCACAAATGTAGAGCCTATGCAGTCCTTAATATCTATCCCCTATATCCATCTTTGGAGTAATACATTGTCTTTTGTAGCTTATAATAAGCCTGAAGATGAGGTTGTAAATGCACTTCAATTTGTTCTTTATAAAGCACATTATTTTTATCCTAGATTCTTTGTGTTTTGTTTTTTTCATAATTTTAGAATCAGCCTAATTTTTAAAAAAGGCTACTTATATTTTACTTAGATTGTTTTAAAAAGATCCATCAATTATAGAGAATTATTTTAGCAATATGTAATTTATAAATTCATGATCAATGATATATATTTATTTCTTTTGGTCATTAATTAAAGTTTTGTCCAGTGTTTTTAAATCCTTATTGTAAATACTTCCAATACATGAATTCTTAATAATCTCATACTTTTATAAACTGCTGCAATTTAAATTTTGTTTTCCAGTTAAGTATGGAGATACAGATACTAGCACATGGTGCCTAAAGTAAGAGGATTAATCAAAGTTTTAAGGTGACCTTGGCTGCATAGTGAGACTGAGGCCAGCCTGGTTTACATGGGGAGACCCTGTGTAAAACCCACAAACAGATAAAACAACCAAAAAAAGAGAAAAAGAAAACCCTAAATAAGTACTCAATAAAATACCCTTCTGTTGTTGATTGCTGGTGTACAGAAGTATAATTGGCTTTTATTATTTTATACTGAGGTCTGACTCAATTTACTTTTTATCTTGTATGTTCTTTGCTGCTTCCTATGAGAGATACTTATGAGTGTCAACTCTAACTCTTCAAAATTTATTTCTCATTGCATTTTTTGTGACTTTTTACATTGGCTACAGATTGTAGCACAGTGAAAGGGATGTGCATAGCTTTGCTGTTTCTGTTGTTTGGTGAGAGCATCCAGCCTTGTTGGGAATTGTGTATTATCTCTTCTATAGGTTTTCATGGATGTTAAATGCCTGATTAAGGATTTTTTTTTTTTAAATTTTCACTTTTCTCAAATAATTTTTTTTGGGGTGTTTCGAGACAGGGTTTCTCTATGGAGCCCTGGCTGTCCTGGAACTCACTCTGTAGACCAGGCTGGCCTCAAACTCAGAAATCCTCCTGCCTCTGACTCCCAAGTGCTGGGATTAAAGGCATGTTGCCACTACCGCCCGACTTCTCAGATAATTTTAATTTGAGTGGTTATATTTCTGAATATCGATTCATATGATTTACCTCTTGTATTTGTTGTTTTAGTAAATTACAGAATTTGATTTTCAATTGCTGTATTGAAATATTCACTACCTTTTCACCTTACCATTACCTTTGTGTAAATTAATAGTGTTACTTTAATTAATCACAATATCTAAGTTTTTTTTAACCTATTTACAGAGTGATATTATGTTTTCCCCTTCTTTACTCCTATTTAAAAAAACTTTCTGACTATTTTTCATATATTAATGTGACCCTATCAAATCACTTGGGTAATTTGCTTTCTATGATTCATTTTTATTATCAAGTTTTATTTTTTTTAAATATTTGAGAGAAATCAATAAATGCCATTGTTTTGGAATTTTCTCTGTGTTAAAGTGAATTGACAGTTAATTAACATTTTTTTAAGTAAATTAAGGGCTATTCAATGTTCATTTTCTTTCTCTAGCAAACTTTGGTTGTTTTTATCGAAGGTTTTTTTTTTCCTTCTTTTGAGTTGTCACATTTATGTCACACAATAAGCCTTTATATCTTTGAGTTTGCTTTTCTTTATATTTTTTTTTAGATATTTTCTTTATTTACTTTTCAAATGTTCTCCCATTTCCTTGTTTCTCCTTCAAAATACCCCCTATTCCTTCCCCCTTCCCCTGCTCACCAATCCACCCTCTCCTGCTTCCAGCACTGGCATTCTCCTACACTGAGGCGTAGAACCTTCACAGGACCAAGGTCCTCTCCTCCCATTAATGACCAAGTTGGCCATCCTCTGCTACATATGCAACTGGAGCCATGAGTCCCACCATGTGTACTCTTTGGTTAGTGGTTTAGTCCCTGGGAGGTTTGAGGGTACTAGTTAGTTCATATTGTCTTAAGGGGATAAACCTCCCCAGCATCTGCTGTCACCTGAGTCTTTGATCTTAGCCATTCTGACTGGTGTGAGTTGTAATCTTAGTTGTTTTGATTTACATTTCCCTGATGACTAAGGATGTTGCACATTTCTTTAGGTGCTTCTCAACCATTCAGGATTCCTCAGTTGAGAATTCTCTGTTTAGCTCTGTACCCCATTTTTTAATAGGGTTATAGGGTTTTCTGGAGTTTAACTTCTTGAGTTCTTTGTATATATTGGATATTAGCCCTCTATCATATATAGGATTGGTAAAGATCTTTTCCAAATCTGTTGGTTGCTGTTTTGTCCTATTGACAGTGTCCTTTGCCTTACAGAAGCTTTGCAGTTTTACGAGGTCCTATTTGTTCATTCTTAATCTTAGAGCATAAGCCATTGGTGTTGTGTTCAGGAACTTTTCCCCTATGCCCATTTACTCGAGATTCTTCCCCATTTTCTCTTCTCTTAGATTCAGTGTATCTGGTCTTATGGTCTCAGTCTGTACAGAGGAAGACCACTGATTTATTGGAGTTACTTTTATATCCAGCTACTTTGCTGAAGTTGTTTATCAAGTTTAGGAGTTCTCTGGTGGATTTTTTCGGGTCACTTAAGTATACTATCATATCATCTGCAAATAATGATAATTTGACATCTTCCTTTCCAAGTTGTATCCCTTTGTTCTCCTTTTGTTGTCTAATTGCTCTGGCTAGGACTTCGAGTACTATATTGGTAGAGAGAGAGTGGACAGCTTTGTCTAGTCTCTGATTTTACTGGAATTGCTTCAAGTTTCTCTCCATTTAATTTGATGTTGGCTACTGGTTTGCTGTATATTGCCTTTAGTATGTTTAAATATGGGCCTTGAATTCCTGATCTTTCCAAGACTTTTATCATGAAGGGGTGTTGGATTTTGTCAAATACTTTCTCAGCATCTAATGAGATGATCATGTTTTTTTTCTTTGTTTATGTAGTGGATTATGTGGATGAATTTCCATATATTGAACCATCCCTGCATCCCTGGGATGAAGCCTACTTGATCATGATGGATGATCATTTTGATATGTTCTTGGATTCAGTTTTGGAGAATTTTATTGAGTATTTTTGCAGTGATATTTATAAGGGAAATTGGCGTGAAGTTCTCTTTGATGGGTCTTTGTGTGGTTTAGGTATCAGAGTAATTGTGGCTTTATAGAACAAATTGGGTAGAGTACTTTCTGTTTCCATTTTGTAGAATAGTTTGAGGAGTATTGGTGTTAGGTGTTCTTTGACAGACATAGATCTCTGACCTAAGCCCCATCTTGTACTGGCATATTTTTGATTTTGAGACTATTAAGGATTGTTTCTATTTCTTTATGGGATATGGGATTTTTTAGATCATTTATCTGATCATGATTTAACTTTGGTACCTGTTATCTGTCTAGAAAATTGTCCATTTCATCCAGGTTTTCTAGTTTTGTTGAGTATGTGCTTTTGTTGTAGGATCTGATGATTATTTTTGGATTTCCTATGTTTCTGTTGTTATGTTTTCCTTTTCATTTCTGATTTTGTTAATCAGGATACTATCTCTGTGTCCTCTAGGTAGTCTGGCTAAGGGTTTATCTATTTTGTTGATTTTCTCAAAAAACCAGCTCCTGGTTTGGTTGAATCTGCTTTTCTTGTCTGCATTATTTCCTTTGTTGATATGTTTTTGTCACTGAGGAGAGTCTTGGTCATCATCAGCTACATCTCATGATCAGGCAGAAAATAGAGCAGCTGTGGGAGAATGGGAAAAGGACAACAGACCAGGAATCTATTGAGCCTCTATTGAAAAGCTCACAATTCCCAGGTATCTGAGCCCTTTGTCATTGAAACTCACTCCACTGTATACATTTCTTTTTGGAGATGTTTGCCCATAGTATGCAGAGGTCTTGAGCTGTGCAGCAAAGCAGATGGCATACAAGAAGCAGTAGATTGTCCAAGGTCACAATATGTGCTGCTGAGAGTTACATATTAAGAAGTCATGCAGATTAATATTCCAGCTGTTTTTCTGAAGGAAACAACATTTTCACAAAATGGGCCAAGGAATGAGACCATCAGAAAAGCTATCAAAGACCCTTGTGTAAAGCACTAAAGTGTTCAAGTAGTTAACTACTTAGGGTTTCTATTGCCATGGCCACAACTCTCATAAAGAGAAATATTTAACTGAGGCTGACTTACAGTTTCAGAGGTTCAGTCAATTATTTCCATGGCCAAAAGCATGGTGGTTCCCAGGCAGTCATGGTGCTTTAGAAGGAGCTGAGAGTTCTACATTTTGATCTAAAGGTAGCAAAAAGAGACTGCCATAGTGGGCCTACCTTGAGCATCTGAGACCTCAAAGCCCACCTTCACAGTGACACACTTCCTCCAACAAGGCCGCATCTACTCCAGTGATGCCACTTATCCTTATAGTGCCATTTCCTATGGGTCAAGCGGTCACACATGTGTCTATGGGAGCCATTCCTAGGTTTCCCATGACCAGGACTGAAACATTTGAGGACCTGTGCACAGATTCTTTATTCTAGCATTTCTTCTTCTCCTCCAGGTTCTAGATCATGTGAAGTCTGCCCTCTATTCTCTGAACCATTCTTCACTTTTCCTCATGGTATATTTCTTATGGAATCTCAGTGTACATAATCTTGCTGTGACAGCTGCTGCTTAGAGGATCCAAACTCATTCTGGTAATGGCACATCACTGAGCTTCAGGGCAGTCTCTTGCTTTTGCATTTGTAGGAATCCCAAAGGATCTTCAGCATGTAATTATGTGCTAGTATATATTTATGTAAAGTTGTACTATTATGTTTACCCATCAGTTCCACAATTTTGCTCTGTAACTTCCTGTGCCTCAACTTCCCTAAATCCCGTTTCCACCCCTTTTTACTCATTTACATAAATATGTTCTATTTTAAATCTTCATGAACTAAACTCTTGATTGATTCTGGGTAGATATTCAGAGGTATAGTAGGACTCTGCTTGTTTTATTTACTTACTTATTTATAATCCATTAATCTAAACTATCTGTCTGTCTATCTATCTATCTATCTATCTATCTATCTATCTATCTATCTATCTTCCATCTAATCTATCATCTACCTGCCATGTGTATATTTATTTATTAGTTTATCTATTATTCGTATCTCAGTTGTTTTATGTTATTTTTTCTTATATTCAGCTATTTATTGTGAGAGAACTACATGACTATTGTAGCTGCATCTTAGGGTGGGAATCCTCCAGATCACTGCAGGTGAAGGGATAAGATGGGAATCTAGATTCTTTTATTTTTAAACAGTAAATGAAATTGTAAAAATGTTGTTTAAAGTATTTACACAATTATATTAAATAGCATTTTTATTATAAAAGATTCTTAAATGTTCTTGTACTTAAATCTTGAATTCTTGTCCCTCTTTTATATATTTTCTTTCTTAAAAATTTTATTTAATTTCTTTTACACTCCAGTTAATCAAGACTGCTGGTCCTCCTACAGGTTCACCCTCCTCCTCAGCTTCTTCCAGCTTTTCCCTAATTCAACCACAGGAGTCAGCAGCTTCTGTCCATTGATTGTGTGTAAATTATCTGCATCTGACTCTTTCAGCTGCTTGTTGGGTCTTTTGGAGGGCAGTCATGATAGGTCCCTTTTTGTCAGCCTCAGTAATAGTGTCAGGCCTTGGGGCCTCCCATTAAGCTGGATCCCAATTTTGCCCTGTTGCTGGACCTCCTTTTCCTCAGGCTCTTCTCCATTTTTTGCCCCTGCAGTTCTTTCATATAGGAAAAATTATGGGTCAGATTTTTTGACTGTAGAATGGCAATCCTGTCTCTCAGTTGATGCTCTGTCTTTCTGCTGGAGGTGGGCTCTACAAGTCCCTTCTCCCCACTGTAGAGGAGACCTGAGAGTCTTCCACCTCCCAGGACTCTGGCACATTCTGAAAGGTCCCCCTACTTTCTATATTCTGAGGTTGCTTATTTCCATTTTTCTGCTGCCCCTCAGGGCTTTAGTCCTTTTCCCCCTACCTAAAACCTGATCATGGCCCCTCTTCCCTTCCCTGTCCTCTTTCCCATCCAGGTCGCTCCCCCACCCTGTGCTTGCTTTCTTCTCCCTCTCAAGTGGGATTAAGGCATACCCTCTTGGGCCCTTCAACTTGTTAAACTTTTTGAGTTCTGTGGACTGTATCCTGGTTATTCTGTACTTTTTTTTGTGGCTAATATCTACTTATTTGTGAGTACATTCCATGCATGCCCTTTTGGGTCTGAGTTACCTCAGTCAGGATATATTTTAGTTCCCTTCATTTGCCTGCAAAACTGAGGATGTTCGTTTTTAATAGCTGTGTAAATTCCATTGTGTAACTGAACCACATTTTTTTTTATCCATTCTTCTGTTGTGTTTCCAGCTTCTGGCTATCACAAACAAGGCCACTATGAACATAGTGGAACACTTGTCCCTGTGGCATGGTGGGACATCTTTTGGGTATATTCTCAAGAGTGGCATAACTCAGACTTTAGGTAGATCTATTTCCAATTTTCTAAGGAACCTCCAGATTTGCCTCCATTCATGCTTTCTTTGTTGTTTCTACTTCCACTTTTAGGTCTTAGACCACTTTATTCAGTTCCTTCCCGTTTGATTGTGTTTTCCTATATTTCTTTCATTGAGTTATTTATATTCTCCTCATAGGACTCTGTTTTCTTCATGAGATAGGATTTATTTCTGCTTCCTGATTTTCAGGTGTGTTGGTATATTTAGGGCTTGCTGTGGTGGGAGAACTGAATTCTGATGATATCCACATATATTGGCTTCTGTTGCTTATAGTCTTGTGCTTGCCTCTAGCCATCTGCTTATCCTCGGTGTTTGCTGGTCTGTCTGACTCTGTCTGGAGCCTGACTCTTTTGTCCCTGGGTTGTTTCTGGTCTCCTGGTAGGCCTGGAGCCATGACTGTAGTAGACCTCCTGTGGTGCCTTCCAACTGTTGGGTCTTCAGCAGGGCAGAGAAGCTGCTGATCTGTTGCCCTGGCTGCAGCAAATCTCCTGGTAGGCCTTCGGACTGTTGGGCCTTCAGAGGAGCCGTCAGGCTGTTGTCTTGTGTGAAGCTGTTCTCCAAGGGAGCCTATGGACCACTATTTCTGTTTCCCTGTGTGCAGCAGGACTACAGGGAGGGTTTCAGTCTGTTGGGTCAGATGCCCTGTATGCTTGGGAGATCCAGGGACGTCTGTGGCAGATCTGCTGGGATGCCTCAGGCTGTGGTGTCTTCAGAGGAGCAGACTAGCTAGTAGTCTGCCTTGGCAAAATGTGCTATCCAGAAAAGGAATGGAATCCAGGAGGCAGGGGTTTTGGAATGTGATGGATCTCAACTCTACTGTTCTTCCAATGGCAGCTGTGAGACTTTGGGAGGGTTCATACAGTTGCCCTGAGAGCCTCAGATCTCCTGGGATATCTCAGGCCGTGGTGTCTTCAGAGGAGCAGACTAGCTAGTAGTCTGCCCTGACAGAAAGCACTGGCTAGAAGGGCTACATATTTTTTATACTTGAGGAAATTTCTGATAATTTCGTATTTTTTCTTCAATCTGGTGTGTAGAATAAACTTATTTTTATAAGATACTAACAGGATGGTTTTTTTTTAAATTTTACTTTATTTTATTTTTTTAAATGAACAAATAAAAACAACTAGAACAAACCCCTGTTACCCCCCCATGTCTGCCACCCCACCCTCTGACAGGATGTTGTTTAGGCATAGACAAGTATATCTAAGAGAAATAACACCATCTGCTTTTACAATGCTGGATTATTGAAGTGAGACAGATATACTGACCAATGTGATATTATAGAAAAATGCATATTTACAAATGTGCCAACTGACTTTAGTCATGGTAGTAAAATAATTCAGTAGCAGAAGAAGTATTTCTAATTAACAGTCTGTGATCACATCAGTGGATTAGAAACAACTAAGTAAAGGACTCAAAATAGAGTATTGGTTTAAAACATAAGGTGAGATAATATAGTAGAAGATCTTTAAGAAGTTTATCATGAAAATAATTTTTTATTAACTTTTATTGCATTATGATGAGAAAAGTTACATGATTTCAATTTGTCTGAATTTGTTAACATTTAAAGACATGTTTTAAGTAAATAGAATTAAATCACATTCTTGTTTCCCTTTTGTACCCCAACTCCTCCTAGAGACTCCCTCTTCAATACCTACAATACCTTTTTTTGTGTTGTATTCCTTAAAATTTATAAAATATTATAACAATAAAAATGAGTATTATAAAAATTGTTTGATATAAAACAACAATCAATTTAACAGTATTATGTAGATGCTTGTCTATAGCAATACTGAAAATGCATATGTTTTTCTCAGTATAAATTTTAAATAACTCCAAACATATTAACTGTATATTTCAAAATAATAAATCACTACTAGTATTTTCTTAAATGAACATAAATATATAAAGTCTTTTCGTTTGTTTGTTTGTTTTGTATTTAGTAGCGTTTAAAATCTTGGCTCTTACTGTGGTACAAGCCCAGAACAAGAACAATTTTTAGACATTGGAGTTCATTGTAATAAGGCTGTACTTCAATGACCCTCAAACCACCAAAGGATTTTACCTCCATCATAGCTAAGCTGAGAGTTGACAGTTAAGCAGCGCCAAGGAATGAATTGTAGGCACGATTTTTGGATACAGACTTTCTGCTATGGTCAAAACTATTTGACTTGAATGACTTTATTCT